>JACEOJ010005561.1:24106-40404 GCA_013761285.1 Campoletis sonorensis | reverse complement strand
CGCTTGAGGATGGAGTGTAAAAAAAAAAGCAAAAAATAGTTGGGCATTGAAAAAAGTCACCAAAATGTACAAAAATAAAAATCGGTCAGAAGAACAGAGTCCAGAAAAAAAAATCGGAATGAGAAAAAACTTGAAAAAAAAAATTTTCAAACGAAAAAAATTGAATTAAAAAAAAAATTTCGGCCGAAGTACTTGGCGAGTTCGTACCATGAGAAATATATTACGTGATCCTAGCTAAGCAAAAAAACTCGCCAAGTACTTCGGCCGAAATTTTTTTTTTTCAATTTAATTTTTTTCGTTTGAAATTTTTTTTTTCAAGTTTTTTCTCATTCCGATTTTTTTTTCTGGACTCTGTTCTTCTGACCGATTTTTATTTTTGTACATTTTGGTGACTTTTTTCAATGCCCAACTATTTTTTGCTTTTTTTTTTACACTCCATCCTCAAGCGACAATTAAACACTTGTCCTATTATTGATATCATAAATTTTAGTGCTGAAGGTAAATCATTTTCGATCGTGCCAACTTTTTGAGAATCTTGTACTTTTTTGGGTAGTTTTTTTCTGTGAAATCAAATGGAAACGGGGGTCAACAACTGTACTTGTCCAAGGTTTTTTTCCCCGGCGAGGGGATTTTTGGCCCGGATATCATTTCTTTTTTCTGAACCTTTCACTTCCATCAATAAATTTTTGCATTTATGGTCCGCCATATTGGATCTGCCATTTTGAATTCCGAAATTTTGGGTGCAAATTTGTATTCGGCGACGCCGAATCCCCCGAGTACCAACTTTCGCTTTCATATCAAACGAATTTCGCAGTTATCGCTCGCCATATAGTATCCGCCATCTTAAATTTCCACATTTTGATAGTAGATTTGTGATCAGCGACCCCTAAAACCCCCGAGTACCAACTTTCGCTTCCATCAAAAAACTTTTGAATTTATGGTCCGCCATTTTGAATTTCGAAATTTTGGATGCAGATTTTCAATCGGTGAACCCGAAAACCCCCGCGTACCAACTTTCGCTTTTCTTAAACGATTTTCGCAGTTATTGTTCGCCATATTGTATCCGCCATCTTGAATTTCGAAATTTTGAGTGCAGATTTGTAATCAGCGACCCCGAAAACCCCCGAGTACCATGTTTTGCCTTCATCAAACAATTTTTGCATTTGTGGTCCGCCATATTGGATCCGCCATCTTGAATTTCTAAATTTTGGGTGCAGATTTGTAATCACCGACCCCGAAAACCCCCGGGTACCATGTTTCGCTTTCATCAAACCATTTTTGCATTTGTTGTCCGCCATATTGTATTCGCCATCTTGAATTTCTAAATTTTAAGTGCAGATTTGTAATCAGCGAACCCGAAAACCCCCGAGTACAAAGTTTTGAGCTAATTGCACGTAAGGAAAAATGTGTGTTTCAAAGGGTCAAATTGATATTTTTTTTTTGCGTGAATATTCCGGCCTTACCATCTGTCAACACTCGGATACAATTTGCGACTGTGATGTACAAATTAGTTCAAATTTTACCCACGACAGATCTACGAGAAGTCTACAAAAACACGCTGTTTACGCGTCTCGCATTTTACACCGTAAAAACTACCGTCAAACTTTCCGTGGTATGGGTACAGAGGAAAGGACCAATGGGAACTCGTTATACTTTCGTCGCCGAAGACCGGCTTCGGTGGAAACGGGTCTTAACCGGGGACATAAGGCATTTGACTGTGTCGTCTGCGCGTATATACGGACACGTCGAATGCTTCCATGTGTTGGTATTTTTTGCATAATCTTGAGCCTGTGCAAAGTTTTTTCTTAGCAAATACGGCATCAATCGTGCTGATTTAAGGCTCAATCGAAAGATTTTTTCTTAATTAGTCTCGAAACCAATTTTCAAGTCATCATCTGTCTCCTGAGCTTCGTAATTCGAGAAAATGACTTTCAGTTTTTTCCCCCACCACCGAAATTTACTTTATTCAGAGATAATATACTCTGGCGAGCCTCAGGCCAGCAGACGACAGACAGAGCTGTCAAATGTACTTGTCCCGAGACTCTGCCGAGTCTCTTGATACATTTTTTTTTTGCAAATTGATTAATTTAAAATTTGAGTATTCAAAAATACTAATTAACATTCAATTACCCTATTTAAAATCCAAATTGGAATCCGAGTATCCAAAAATACTCTACTTGAAATTTGGATTTCAAATTAGTTGAAGTATTAGTAAAATTGGTAGTATTTAGAACCCCTAGAGAAAACCTTGACCAACTACATTTGTTGACCCCTGTTTTCATTTGTTGTTACAGAAAAAAAACTACCCAAAACAGTACAAAATTTTAAAAAATTTGGCCAGATCGAGAAAGGAAAAACAAGATTGATTCTATAAAAGAATTTTACTTCCAATGGCGAATAAAAATGACAAACTTTATATACACTCCCGCTCAAAAGTTTGGATTCACTTGTCGAAATTTTCAGCTTCAGTATAGCTTCGATATCTCAGTGGGAAAGGCTCATGATAGAATCCAATAAGCACCGTTTTAAAGGTAACAGTATTAGCTTAACTTTGATGCTTTGGAAAGTTTTTGACGATTTTTGTTGAGTCGGCATACGCTTTTGAACGGAGCAGTCTTTCGACAATTCTTTCTCCTCTAGAAATGGGCTGCCCGTCTATCAGAAAATGTTCTCCAGAATGTAATCTATCATAGTTTTGAAGAGGGTATCAACATACGGGGCAGTTATTTTTTCACTAAAATATTCGGATTTTTACCGAAAATTAAGATTTATACTCAACGCGGTGTATCTCGAAACGGTGTCAGTTCAGAAAAAATATGAGGAAAGTGAAAAGTTCGATAATATCGTGATGGACCTGCTGGAATTATCTCAAAATTTTTTTACGAATTTTTTTTTTCCCCTACTTTTCCAATTAATAATTTTATTTTTTCTGATGACATTTTGATTGACATTGACGCCAAGACGGTTATGAAACGATGTAAAAAAATGGCTCGGATCTTTAAAAAAAATATATATGTCATGAGCAATTTGAAATATAATTTATTGGAAAAGTAGGCGAAAAAAAACTTCACAAAAAAATTGTCAAATAATTCTAGCAGGTCAAGATCTTATGCAACTCTCTACCCTCTCCATTTTTTCTGTGAACCCCCGCCGTTTTCGAAATACACCGCACTTAATAAAAACCTCAGTTTTCGGTAAAAATTAGAATATTGTTGAGAAAAAAAATCGCACGGTATTTTTCAAAAACGAAAATAAATCGTTTAATACCCGTTTCGGAACTATGATAGATAGAAATGTAAAGAAAATTTTCCAGTAGACCCATTTCCAGAGGCCAAAAAGTCATTGAAAAACTGCCTTGTTCATTAGCGTACGTCGGCTAGAAAAAAAATCGTAAAAAGTTTTCCAAAGTGTCAAAGTAAAGCTCTTCCCTTGAAAACGGTGTTTATTGAATTCTGTTGCGATCCGTTTCCATTGTGATGTCAACCTTATACTGAAGCTGAAAATTCCGATATTTGAACCCATTCTTTTCAGCGGGAGTGTATATTATCGGAATCCCAAGATACGCAACAATGCCGTGAGTGTCCGGTAAAAAAAATTAACTTGCGCATTAAAAAAATTATGACTTTACAAAAAAAAAATAATGGAAACGCCAATGATATAAGTTTGACCATTAAAATTGATGATATCAATAATAAGACAAGTTTTTATTGTCACTTGAGGATGGAGTATTTAAAGAAAAAAACAAAAACTAGTTGGGCATTGAAGAGAGTCACCAAAATGTATAAAAATAAAAATCGGTCAGATCAGAGTCCAGAAAAAAAATCGCAATGAGAATAAACTTGAAAAAAAAAAAACAAAAATCAAACAAAAATCATTAGATTTCAAAAAAAAAATCGGCCGAGGTACTTGGCGAGTTTTTTTGCTTAGCTTAGATCACATGATGCGATCTCATGGTTGCGAACTCGCCAAGTACTTCGGACGAAATTTGTTTTTCTATTTATTCTTGTTTCGCTTGAATTTTTTTTTTTTTTTTCAAGTCCATTCTAATTCCGATGTTTTTTCTGGACTCTGTTGAACCCTTCCACTACACAAACAGAACACTGCACTACTGTGAACAACCAAAATGAAAGTTAAGTTTGGTGAACAATAGGTTTCATTATCTGATGTCACATGAATGGAGTGGAGAGTAGATACTAAAATCATCGAAATAAATTCACGATGTCATGATGCAAATAGGTAAAAACTCCAGGGTTTGAAGGTGTTCAGAAAAAAGGAGTGATATCCTGGCCAAAATCCTATGCCCGTGGAGAAAAACCCTGGACAAGTTATCTAACCTGACCCCTATTTTCGCAATTTCTCCGCGTTGGCTAAAGTTTTTCAAGTCCGATAGTGGAACGGTGTTGAAAAATTTCAATTCTGAAAATCCAAGAGAGCTATAGATGACTTATTGATAGATTGTGAGTCGAGCGTTTGCCCGAATGGAATCATTCGCCCACGCTAAAAAATTGATAAAATGGGTTGAAACTTTTATATTTCAATCGGGGAACGAATTGGAAGAATCGCGTGTCCGGTAATTCAAGAGGCATGGGTAACCAATTAAATATACAAGTTTAATGATGTAAATTTCAATAAATACCATTGAAATTCTTGTCCGAGTATTGATGTTGTGAATTTTAATCCCGTACGTAAGTTAAATGTTGACTTTTTTTGTTTTTAATCTATTTTTGTAACTAAGCAACTCTTTCCGAGAAACAACTCATTTCTTCTTATTTCTTGTTACTCAATCCTCAAACATCGATGGAATACTCCATTATCCGTTCCGTATCCATTATCCAGTCCGTTTATTGATATGAGAAATTTTAGTGCTGAACGAAAATCATGGACTTTTATTATTATTTTTTGAAACGTGTCTTTTTGAAAGGTTTTTCTTTTTTCCCGTTAATTAATTTTCAGACATCAATAGGATACTTGTCCTTCCATTTATATAAAAATTTTCAGTGCTAAACGAATGTCATGGACTTTTATTATTATTACATCATTTTGGTACCATTTCTACTTTTCTTGTATTTTCTTCAGTCTTCTCAAATTTTTGGTAATTATGCAGTTTGAGGGCTTTTCAAAAAACAATGGAAATTTTTTTTTTCCCACATGAAGCTGTTTATTGCATCATAACGAATGATATTTCGTGGGGGGAGGCAGAAATTTCCCATATATCCCCATAAAAACACCATAATTTATGTGAAATTTTTTCCTTCCCCCTGAAATATCATATCACGTGTTGCAATCAGGGCAACAAGTTTCCGAAGGAAAAAAAAATTTCCAATCGTTTTTCGGAAAAGCTCTCAAACTGCATGATTACCAAATTTTTTTTTAAAGGATATTTTCCGGAGTTATTCTCCATTCTCTGATTTTTTGAGGTTTTCCAAGTTTTTTTACGGGAGTCGTCCTGAAGAGTTTTTTTTAGGTGATTTACATTTACTTGCATTTTCTTCAATCTGCTAGAATTTTTTTCAAAAGAATTTTTTCTGAGGTTTTTGTCTAACCTTTTTTTTTCAGGGTTTTTGATTTTTTGAGCGTAGTCGTTCTGCAGTGTTTTTTTATGTTCCTTCACTCTTTCCTTTACTTTTTCTTCTTTTTTTTATAGATTTTCCTAGGGCCTTGAATTTTTTGTGAAGGGTAGATTTTTGTTTGTAGATTTTTTTTTGTAAAAACAGATGGAAACGAGGGTCACCAATAAATGTACTTGTCCATGGTTTTTCTCCCCGGGGAGTTATATCATTCTGAATAAACCTCATAGTATTTTCGTACAATATGGAGTTGGAGATCAACTCATTTTGGCAAGCTTCGGATTACCTATCCTCGGCAGCCCGTCCCCACGATGACGAAATTCGCGGGCATAACACCTGTTCCCATCTGTTTTCACAGAAAAATCTACAAACAAAAATGTACCCTCTACAAAAAATTCAAGCACCTAAATAATATGCATTAAAAAAAACAAAAAAGTAAAAAGTAACGTCAAGGAAAGAGTAAAGAAACACAAAAAACTACTCTATAACGAGTACCGTGAAAAAATCAAAAACCTTGAAAAAATAAAGAATAGAGAAAAACAACGAAATTAAAAAACTTCAGCCAACACGGAAGAATTTTTAAAATGGAATACAGGTTATATAACTTGAGGCTACCAATATTGTTTGATTGGTAACATTGTCATTTACATAGTAATATTAAATTGTCATTCACAAAGTAAATGTCGAAACTATATTTGAAAGACTTAATGCGAAACCTAATTGGGTGGTTAGGTTTGAAGAAAAAAAACCAACAAGAATAACGTGTACATAAATGAATCGGATAACTACAGTTGTATAGCGTGTTTAGCAATAGACTGTGAACTTTCAAAACAATCACGGACGAATTGTAAAGTCAAACAAATAGCAGTTCCAGATGGAGATATAAAACATAATGAAGAGACATGAAAAGAAGTAGAATCATTGATTGGGAGGGAAAAGTCAGGGAAACTCATCGAAAATAACGCTTAATCTGTCCAGATTCTAAATCTAAAAAGTGTGGTGCAGTTCTGACGTGTAATAGAACCATCAAAGTAGACGACATGAACGATGTCGGGAACCTGAAAGAGAAATGTATAGAAAGGCCGCTTGACGTAACAAACTCAGGTGTCAACCACGATAAAGCGATGCTGTCGCACATCAAACTGAGCCATGCATCGTTGAACTATTTAAAAATGTTGCAGAAGAAAGAAAAAAATAACATAACTCCCATTTAAACAACACGGAAGCAGAGCAGAAAGGCCATTACAGATTGTACTTTCAGACCTAATGGGTCCAATCAAGCCCACCTCATCACCAGAGGGGGAAGGGGGCAGGCATTTAAGGCATATATCGCCTTAAATAAATAAATCGTTTATAAACGATTATTCTCGGTCTGCCAAAATATACTGCCTGAAATTGAAAGATGAAACAAAACGGGCTCTTAAAGCCTTCTTGATGTCTGCTCAAAATCTCCTGGGTTCAAACGCAAAAGTATGCCACGTAAGGTCAAATAGAGGTACCGAATACACGGATGGTAGATTCACAGAGATTATGAAGAAGGAAAACATTGAATCTGGTGGTGGTCCACTTTACACACTAGAACTGAAGGGAGTAGCTGAGAGGTATAATAAGACAACAACAACACATAACAAGACAACTCATGCTCTCCATCAAATTTTCATTCATTTCCTTCATCGATTTTCATCAAAAGCCAAGTGTCATTTTGAACAAATAAAAAGATTCAGATACATTGCTTCCGTGAAGCTACTTAGGACGGAAACTAAATTTAGCAACGGGTCAATGAAAGCTGTTTTGATAAGGCACACTGGCACTCTATAACGGATTTACTTTATGGTATACCAGCTCAAAAAAATACCTAGAGTTAAAACATGTGAACGAAAGAAGAACAATTATTTAATTTCATACAATGTAGGGCAGGTCTTTCAACAAAGGTTTGCCTGAAAAACTTTCACCATACAAAAAAAAAACCACGGACATTTTTTCCTTCGCCAGCATATTTTTGGCAGATGTTTATCACAGAAACGGATCCACAATGGCGTTCTGTCGTGCAACTTTCAGATGATTCACCCGTAAGATTTTTCGCCTGGAGTACGCGAAGAACTCTTGTTTACGTATCGTTATAAGACGTCTACATAACCAAACGAGAATACTTTTACCCGTTACCCCGAATCTTCGCCATTGCGAGTGAACACGCCTTGTAGATATGAAGTCGGTGATTATTGCGCTCGGTAAGAGAGTATACATGAAAATTTACGAAACACTTTCACTGTTAGGCAAGAGAAGAAGGCGCACCCAAGTATGATCGATATTTCTGAGGTATAATGCGGAGCTGTACGCAATCTGCCTGAATGACTTCCTACATTTACGCTTTCTTGATCCACGTCTTAAATATTATAGACTACTTGTTTTATTACGTGAATCTGCACACGATTTTTTTATTGCTATTAGGGCGATCAATAAATCTTTTTTACCATTCCAAGTCTTGCTTTCAATTTACCCTACCGTCCAAAAGTATGTGGAAACGTCTGACGAAATTTTTTGACATACTAAAAGTTAGATTACTCATTCGAAAAAAAGATACAGAAATTTTGCGAACAGTGTCTTAAAGGGGACACATTGAGCTTCATTTTGCGTTTTTGAAACATTTTTCCCGATTTTTTTGAGTCATAAAAAAATTTATTGGAGTGAATTTTTCCATACATTCACCGATCTTGGGACTATTTCAAAATCAATAATCAACAGACTCGGTAGAGTCTCAGGACGAGCACATTTGACAGCTCTGTCTGTCGTCTGCTTGCGAGAGGCACGCCCGAGTATATTATCTCTGAATAAAACGATTCGCGGTGGTGGGGGTAAAAACTGGAAGTCATTTTCTCGAATTACGAAGCTCAGGAGAGAGACGATGACTTGAAAATTGAACTGGAGACTAATTATGAAAAAAAAAATCGATTGAGCCTTAAATCAGCACGATTGATGTCGTATTTGCTGAGAAAAAACTTAGCACAGGCTTGAGATTATGCTAAAAATACCGACACATCGGAAGTTTGACATGTCTGTAAACGACACAAACGAAAGGCATTTTGATGCTATCGAGTTTCTGATTGGTTGCGAGTGACGACATATTTTGGTCGCGGCTGACGATTTCCTATCTATATCGCTAATGTGTCAGCTGTCGAAGCTGCAAATTCATATTCGAGTGTTGACAAACCGAAAATGCGGAAGTACGTACATGAAAAAAAGTTATTTCGTTTCAGCGAACGATTAAAAAAATACGTATAAAATCGCGAGTTTGGGTGGTACAATTAATAAGTGATAGAAATTTCGCTCATGTGTCAGCTGTACAAGTCGCAAGTTTATATTCCAGTGTCGACAAACGGAAGTATGAAAACGTAAAAAAAAAATATCTTAAAGATCAGTGATTAACAAAAAAGTGTTTCATTGAATTGGTTTGTGTTAAAATATAAAATAATTTCAAAAAATCCGCGAATTCGTGTAGCTGGATCAAGTGCTATAAAATACATCGAAACATAACCTCAAAAATGCAGTGACAGACGTTCTAAAATTGTGTGAACTCTCAAATCAATTCTGTTGATGTTTAGATCGTGGAACGCGGCGAGTTTTTTTTTCAAGCATGTCCATCATATTCTTGTCTCGAATCAAGAGACATTTTTTTCGTAAAAGTGAGTGTGTGCATGATGAGACCTAGTGATCAAAATGTATCTTGTTCATTAATAAAAAAAAATAGTAAAAACAAGAAGTGTTGATGAAATGTTTATTTTCGAAAATTTACATGTGACTTTCTTGTGAAATCATGATTTTCAATATTTTCAGTTCCGGTCTACGAATAAACCAAAAAACTCCCAATATTTCACACGCTAGACTACCTTCCTTCGCTTTTCCTTTTAGGCATTCCACTGCAGCTTTTCTTATCAACTTGAGTTTCGCTGGTTATATGAACGTTGTATCCAAGGAACATCTTCGCCAACAAGTTTATACATCAAAATGACAGCAATAATATGATGACATGACTCGGTCAGGCTTGCGCAAGGTTCGAGTAAAACCTCAATTATGACAAAAAAAAAACAAGATATTGAATATTTCTCCAGTTCTGTGGTGTGCATTGTAGCAGATTGCCATAAATCAGGAGACTTGGTAGAGTCTCAGGACAAGTACATTTGACAGCTCCGTCTGTCGTCTGCCGGCTCGAGACTCGCCGAGTATATTATCTCTGAATAAAGCAATTTTCGGTGGTGGGGGTAAAAAGTGAGTCTTTTTTTTTTAATTACGAAGCCCAGGAGAAATACTATGATTTGAAAATTGAACTGGAGGTTAATTGGGAAAAAAGCTTTCGATTAAGTCCTCAATCAGCAGAATTGATGCCGTAATTGCTAAGAAAAAACTTTGCACGGGGCAAAGATTATGCAAAAGCGCCAACACATTGAAAGATTCGATGTGTCCGTATATGACACAATGAAAAGCCTCAACGGCGTTATCCTGTTTCTGATTGGTGAGAAGTGTGCTCATTTCCCTGTGTTCCGATTGGTTCCAATACGGTCAAAAGTTTGACAGCGTGAAGTGCGAGACGCGTGAACCTCGTGTGTTTTGAGAACATCCTCGTAAATCCGTCGTAGGTAAAATTTGAATGGGAATATATACCGGGGTTTCTCGGGGTCACTGATTACAAATCTAATCTCAAAATTTCGAAATTCAAGATGGCAGATCCAATCTGGCGGACCATAAATGCGAAAATTTTTTGATAGAAGCATTAGTTGGTGTTCGGAGGTTTTCGAGGTCGCTGATTACAAATCCACTCTCAAAATTTGAAAATTCAGGATGGTGGATACGAAATGGCGGACCATAACTTCGAAAATCGTTTGATGAAAGCGTACGTTGGTACTCGGGGGTTTTCAGAGTTACCCATTACAAATTCTGATTCCTATTAATTTTCGATAAGAAATAAACGTACAATTGTTCCATGATTTTTAAATTAGCCATTTTTTTCGACTGTCGAAGCTAGTTTTTATCCAAAATATGGGTGTTTTCTAATAAAGCCATCGTCAAGGTTTGATTTCTATTGCTTCCAAAAACTAGGAGAATTTCAAAATTTTGAAACACAGGTTCAAGGTGGACAAATTTTCTTGGTAGAAGCTCTATCCGTTCGGAAGTATGAAAATCATTTTCTGATGACATATGAATAGAGTGGAGAGTATATACCAAGTCATCATCAAGGGGATTCTTTGCCCGGATATCATTTCTTTTTTCTGAACCGTTCACTTTCATCAATAAATTTTTGCATTTATGGTCTGCCATATTGGATCTGCCATTTTGAATTCCGAAATTTTGGGTGCAGATTTGTATTCGGCGACCCCGAATCCCCCGAGTACCAACTTTTGCTTTCATATCAAACGAATTTCGCAGTTATCGCTCGCCATATAGTATCCGCCATCTTGAGTTTCCACATTTTGATAGTAGATTTGTAATCAGCGACCCCTAAAACCCCCGAGTACCAACTTTCGCTTCCATCAAAAAACTTTTGAATTTATGGTCCGCCATTTTGAATTTCGAAATTTTGGATGCAGATTTTAAATCGGTGAACCCGAAAACCCCCGCGTACCAACTTTCGCTTTTCTTAAACGATTTTCGCAGTTATTTTTCGCCATATTGTATCCGCCATCTTGAATTTCGAAATTTTGGGTGCAGATTTGTGATCAGCGACCCCGAAAACCCCCGAGTACCATGTTTTGCTTTCTTCCAACAATTTTTGCATTTGTAGTCCGCCATATTGGATCCGCCATCTTGAATTTCTAAATTTTGTGTGCAGATTTGTAATCAGCAACCCCGAAAACCCTTGAGTACCATGTTTTGCTTTCATCAAACAATTTTTGCATTTGTTGTACGCCATATTGTATTCGCCATCTTGAATTTATACATTTTATGTGCAGATTTGTAATCAGCGAACCCGAAAACCCCCGAGTACAAAGTTTTGAGGTAATTGCAAGTATGGAAAAATGTGTGCTTCAAAGGGTCAAATTGATAATTATTTTCACGTGAATTATTCCGGCTTTACCGTCTGTCAACAGTTTGATACGAATTTGCGACTTTGACGTACAAATTAGTTCAAATTTTGTCCACGACGGATCCACGAGATGTCCGCAAAAAATACGCTGTTTACACGTCTGACGTCTCGCACTTTGAACTGTCAAAACTACCGTCAAACACAACAGCTGACACATTAGCGAAATAGATCGGAATATGTCGTCAGTCGCGACCAATCAGAAACCCGATAGCATCAAAATGCCTTTCGTTGTGTCTTATACAGACACGTCAAACTTCCAATGTGTTGGTATTTTTAGCATAATCTTGAGCCTGTGCAAAGTTTTTTCTCAGCAAATACGGCATCAATCGTGTTGATTTTAGGCTCAATCGAAAGATTTTTCTATAATTAGTCTCCAGTTCAATTTTCAAGTCATCGTCTGTCTCCTGAGCTTCGTAATTCGAGAAAATGACTTTCAGTTTTTACCCCCACCACCGAAATTTACTTTATTCAGAGATAATATACTCTGGCGAGCCTCGGGCCAGCAGACGACAGACAGAGCTGTCAAATGTACTTGTCCCGAGACTCTACCGAGTCTCTTGATACAGTGTTGAAATATCACAGATCATCACCTAAACGTTGTGCACTTTTATCCGATCAGTTCAATCGTCTATTCCGATCACAATTGCGCGACAAATCCGTGTCGCTTAAATATGGTTTTTTTTTTGTTACAAATTTTTACCTTCCAAAAAGTTTGTGTCGTTAAACACTCCATATGTTTACTGAAGTCTACGACAAGTTCGTGTCGCTTACCCACAGAATATCTTGACCATTTTCGTGTCATTCATTTCGCGTTAGAATTACATTTCATCAATACCCGCAGTTCAAATTTGTCGTCGGTTAATTTATTATATTTCAGCAAGTTAAACATCGTTGCAACAGCCGCAGACGATGGAAGAGGCGTATTGGATTTCATCAAAGCTTTCTTTAATGATGGATAAATATTCAAAAGTTCCGAATCAGATCGACTTTCAGAAACAAATTTCTGGAGCACCGTTTCCTCGTCGTTCGTTCCAAAAGCATGGACAATGACATTTTCTGTCTCGAACGCATATGAAAAATCAAAAAATTCATTTTCATTAATACACGGAATTTCGGCCCTACTTTCCTCAGTGACATTAGCAAATGCCTCTTTCAACGCCCAGTAAACGTTATTTTGTGCTAACGAGTCTAAGCATTTTAGCCATTTCAACTTGAAACATGAATAGGCCAACCAAATGAACATTTTTTCTTGACAAAAATAATAATGGATAGCGACAGGTATCATTGGACGCAGAATCGCTCACAGATCATAACTGCATACTTTTCCACTCGAGATTTTCTCAAGGAATTTGTTATTGACAAATTAGAGCAAAAAAACGCTTTTTTTTTGTTTTGTGCTTCTATAAGGAAAAGTGAAGGAGGAATGTCGACAGTCTTGAAGGACGAAATGTAGAGAACTAAAAAACGAAGAAAATGAGAGGTGAAACAACCCGATTTATTAATGATTGAGGGGGAAAACTTAAAAAAAAACCGAAAAAAATAGAGTTTTTTCAAAAATTCGTAGCGCAATTATTTTTTGAATTTTAGCATAGTCTCTTCGCAACATAGTTGATACCAGTCGCTGTTTCATGTATGCGAAATCCAGATACCGTTCGATAATTAGTTTTCGTGTTATTGCATCTGAAAACTTTTCAGGCCATTTTTTCCAGCGAAGCTCGATGCTCTGTCGGGCAACCAATTTCAATTTTCCAAACGAATTTAAAAACTAGAAGGGTTTTGCAACAAATCGTCATTTTTTTCCATTTGAAACGGGAGAAATAGGTCAAAATTGCGCGCGAACACGAGAGAAAACAGCCGAGCGCGCGAGAGGGCCCATGGAGCGGGGACTTGCGTGCAGTACGCTTGTACTACTATATATGCGCCTTGTCCGCATCCGTTTGACCCCCCCCCCTCCCCCGCTTTCCGTTTACATTGAATTAGGAGTTATTTTTTCAGCTGTTCAATGCCTTTTATTCCGGTTGTTGAAACACTGCGACCAGCTGCAAAATCTTCCTCATGGTCACTACTAGAAACATCTTCATTCTTATCATCTGCAATTCCAATCACATCAGCGTGACTCGGGCCACCACAGTCGGACATTTTTATGACTGGCGAAGTACAGAAAAAAAGACCAATTATTGAATTTTTTATATAATGATGATAAGATGCACTATTATTAAAATCGAAGTTGAACCGTGCAGTTGACAACGAAATGTTGAAAATTACAATCGGATGTTGTCACACACTTGTATCACACAAGAAAATTGTGTGAACATATTTATTTGTTATGTCATATATGCTATTATGTATGCTCCGACCGATCAAAAGTTCCCGCGTGAAAAATGTAGTCTTCATGAGATTCTTGCAGAGAAATGCTTAGGAAACCCTCGAGATCTGTCAAAAGTATAGCTGAACTTTTTTCGACAGTTCCGATCGCCCACTTTCAGAGCTTTCTCAATAAATTTATAGATTCGGAGCAAAATTGAAAATTTCGAATTACAATTAACAATTACACTTTTCCAAAGTCTGTGATCCAAAATTAATAATGATACTCAAAAATTACTTGAATATACGATTATCAAATGCATGTTTCTAAACTAAACATTACATTTGATGATAATTGGGAAGTGTAATGAATAATTCCAAGTGTTGAAAAGTTGTGCATATGATTGTTGAGTTCACTCGAATTTCCTCAGATTTTTTATCCAAATTTTTGTTCCCATCGGATTTCAGATCAATTCAGGTGGATTCGTATTGGAGCATGTCTGATTGTTAGAGAAAAATGTTAATAACGATAGATATGCAGAACCATCGACTGAAAAAGATTTCCACTTACCATCCCTCATTTTGCACCTCAAAACATTTTCAGCTAATTTACTACGTCGATTTTTTCTTCATTCGTTAATTTTAACATAATAAAGGTGTGTATTTTTTTTGCCGTTTCAACAATCGTTTGCAACATTGAAAGAATGAACTCTGTACAAAATCAACATGATGATTCTGTTGAGAATCTCTTGATGAAATGAAATGAACGGTGGTAAATTAAAAACGCTTTAAGGTGATGGATCAGTTCGCTTCGAAATTTCGAATGGCCATTTCGGGCACACCGTGCACCCGATTACGATGAAAATTGAATCGTGTACTCAGTGGCATGGCAAAAAGTCGCTGACAGGGCAGTTTTTCGAAATTCGAATTTTTTTTTTTTTTTTTGTTACCATCGGAGTTTTTTTGGAATTACTCCGAAAATAATGCGAATATCAAAATTTTGGCCTGTCAGCGTACGCGCAATATTGAAACGAATATTTTGAGCCCGGTTGCATCAAAATCGATGCAGAACTGGCGACAAATGCCCTTTTCGAAAAATTTTCGAAAAAAGTTATCGATGTATTACCGGCTCCGTTAAATTGTTGTATATTAAAATTCCGCCAGGTGGCGCGAGCATCAAAGTCTTTTGCGTATTGGCCCCAGTTCGAGTAGAAGCACAGTTCTTATGGCGGCTCTGAAAACAAACTTTCTGCGACTGAAACTACCGCTTGGCGGCGTGGCGGTCGCGGCGCAGCAGTATTCTCTCCCTTCCCATTGGGAAGCGGAAAGGCATTTTAGCTGACCGCACACGGTCGAGTTTTCAAACTCCTCACATGCTCTATACATTTTTATTGAAATCTTTTTTTTACACGATAGCACGGTAACACGATGCTAGATTTCTCTGAATTGGCTGGACAGGTTTTCTGTTCCACCGAGGCTCATTCGAAAGATAAAAAAACATTAAAAAATCAATTGTAATATCAAATTTTTCGGTCGCCCCGCTTTCCCCTAGGAACGATTCAAAGATTCTATGACGTCACAAGACAGGCTCTAAGCCGTCTCTCATCACGCTCCGTGGCGCGGAGAGTGGGGGTAAGCCGCGTTCAGTGGAACGCGTGACGTCACAGACTAAAAATGTCAACCAGTGTCGCAAAGGACGTATGTCCGAACGTAAACAAGCGCGACTTACGCCCTTCCGACTCCAAGAAACTGCGGATTCAGAAGTGTCCCGAATCGCGCGACCTAAATCTCTAGATTTCTCTGGATTGGCTGGATGCATTCTGTTCCACCAAGGCTCATTCGAAAGATAAAAAATCATAGAGAATTCAATTCCAATATGAAATTTATCTGTCGCCCCGCTTTCCCGTAAGAACGATTTAAAATTTCAGTGACGTCATAAAACGCCTATCAAGAGACTCGGCAGAGTCTCGGGACATGTACTTTTGACTCGGAATTTCGAAAATCAAGATGGCGGATCGAATATGGCGGACTACAAATGCGAAATCGTTTAATGAACGAGAAAGATGGTACTCGGGGGTTTTCGGGGTCGCTGATTACAGATCTGCACGCGAAATTTTAAAATCAAGATGGCGGATCCAATATGGCAGACCACAAGTGCGAAATCGTTGAATAAACGTGAAAGTAGGCACTCGGAAGTTTTCGGGGTCGCTGATTACAAATCTACATTCGAAATTTCAAAAATCAAGATGGCCGATCCAATATGGCGGACCACAAATGCGAAATCGTTGAATGAACGCAAAAGTAGGTACTCGGGAGTTTTCGGGGTCGCTGATTACAAATCTGCACTTCAA
>JACEOJ010005561.1:6098-21752 GCA_013761285.1 Campoletis sonorensis | reverse complement strand
TCTCAGCGACATAAAAATCTTGTCGCTAAGAGATATACTCCGGATGGAGCCAAATATCATAGAGCGACAAGTTCTTTGGCATTATTTGCAGCGACAACATTTTTGTCAATTTTTCTTACAGGGCATGCATTTTCTCTGTGCGAGTCAGATTTATCACAGAACGATAAGGTTTAATGCGGCAAGTCTTCTGAAATTCTTTGCAGCGACAACGTGCGTAAATGATTCTTGCGAGGGAAACATTCATCGCTTTATCTGAGAGCGAAGCACTCTTTCTCTATTTCTTATTTTTTTAGGAGCTTCATTTCTTTTGAGAGGAGTCGTTCAGGACGGTTTTATTCTAGCGATTTGTATTTTCTTGTAATTCCTTCAGTCTATTGGATTATTTTTGGAAGTCACTTTTTGCTCAGGTTTTTTTTCTATTCTTCATTTGATTGGAGGTTTCAATTTTTTTATATTTAAATAATACGAAATCATTAAACTCCCTTGCCTTCAATCAGAACAAGTAATGGTTCCGTTATCAAATAAAAATGTTGATAAATATTTTCTCGCTGTTGAAAAAGACGTGAAATCCGTGGGGAAAATACTTTAAATTTGCGTTATTTTGAAAAATCCGTTTATGACAGTTGAGGCTGATCTGGAAATTAGAATTGAAAAAAACTTATTTCAGAACGACTGTTATAGCGACCAGAACTTTTATTTTACTCATGTGAACTGTTCCAATTCCTTGAGCCTGAGTTCCAATTCTGATCATTATGCACCTCCTCTTTGTTCCTTTCCCTGCCAATATCTTCACTCCTTTATTCCAGAAACCTCGAGAAGAAAAGGGCCATGAATGAAGAAGAAGAGGAAGAAGAAAGAGAAGAAGAGAGGAGAAGAGGAAAAGAAGCGAATTCAGCGATTACCGGCAGCACGCAAGTGTTTGCCGAGAACCCCGAGAATTTTTTTTCTCGGGAGCACTTGGAAACAAGTGGTGGTGTTTGCCACGATCGGCTGATGAATGAATCAGCTGCGGATAGTTATGAGTGGGAATCATGGAATTCACACTCTACCGGCAGCACGCAAGTGCTAGCCGAGGGCTTCCGAAATTTGACTTTTCGGGAGCCCTTGGAAACACGTGGTGGTGTAAGCCATGATCGGCGGATGATGAATGCGCCAGCTGATAGTCGTGCGTTGTTCGGCTTTCCGCACAACGTAGCTAGGACCACGATGTACGTTCAGTACAGGCGAGAAGATTTATGTAATTTGGAGGTTCTCATCGATGAGCACGGAAATCGGGCTATCCGCGACTTATCTCTAAGTCCGGATTGTGCTACAATTTCCGAGCGTCATCCGAGAATGTCTGAATCGTACAAGCCTTCTTTATCCGAACCCGTCATGATGGAGAATCATCGTTCTCCATTAGCAGGATTCGACGGACGAAACGAAGAGTTGAGTCCTGCCCGTGTTACTCAGCAGAGCTTAGTTACGCTTGGAAAAGAATATGCGTGCAACCGACAGGTTGAACGAATCCTTCCACAGCAATCGGAGGATGATGATCCTGAAGCGATTGTCGAAAGCAGTCCTGCTGAAAATAATCGCACTGTTGACTCTACTGTCGAAGGTCGACGGATCGTCGATATCAATTTTTTCCTGCAGCAATTGCATGAAAAATTTGACAACCACAACGAAGACGGGTTGGAATGTCCCTTCAGCGATTTGAAACTAGTCAAATCAATGGATCGAGGCTTGCGCACTCAATTGTTCTTCGAGTGCCAAAAGTGCGGTCACAAGTTCAATGTCTGGACCGATCACGATGCTTCAAATAATATGGGCATCAATGAACGCGCTGTGTGCGCTACGATCACTTCCGGCATTGGTCACAGTGTCATGCGACTATCGGATAACTCGGGTCGGTAGGATCGCCAGTGCCTGAGAGAGCAGTCACCACTCAATGAATGTTAAAGCGTGAAGCAAAAATAGGGCAAAAATGACAAAGGATCTTTATTTAGCTATTTTGATACAGAGAGTTCTCCCCGTGATTCAACGTCGCTAACTCGAAGAAGACTGATCTTGTATTTAGCCTCTGATCGTCTCTAAGGCTCTCCTCTCATCCCTTCCTCCACGGTCCATGGGGTAGGCCGAGGTGTCCAGGTCAGTCACCGTCGATGGTCCATCGAGGGTTCTTTTATGGAGGTGTTGTACCGATAGCCAGGCTGCGATCGGGTCCAGATGTCCGGGATGCGTCGTCGTCTTAAGCGGGGTCGTCTTCGATGGTCGTAATGTTTGGGTTCGGGGCATGATGCGAGTAGGCGAGCATGGTTTATAACGGGGTGTTAAGATATAGAAAGTAGGAAACGGAATAAGGAAATGGTCGAGGTGTTTATGAGGACAGCTGCGATGTTGCAGAGGATAATTTGTTGAGGAATATTGCTATGGGTACGGTCGGGTCATCGTTGATGGAATAAGGTTTTATGATAGGGTTTGTGAGCGACTGCGCGCTCTCAGAGAAGGAGCGGAGGCCTGCGGATTTGTAGGAGGCTATGGCAAGGCTATGACACCCCCGTGACGAGATAGAAGAACGTCCTCGTTTCAATCATCCAATTCCATAGCTAGTTCTTGGTTGGTCTTTCGTAGCCTTCTTAACCGTGCTCTCTCTTGTTTGAGTTTTAATTTGGTTGCCTTCTCTTTACTGCAACATGCTAGGAATCCTTTTAGTATACACATACACAAGCCTGTTTTCATTGCCAGTGCTATGATACCAATCAAAAATATTCCCGATGCTAATGCCCCCAGACTAGGCAATACGATCCCTTTAAAATTTGCCCATTCGTTATTGACGAGTAAGTGAACTTTGTTATTTTCTAGTTCCCGATTGATTGATTCGATAGTTTTGCTATAATCTTTCAAAGTTTCGATATTAAGCTTATGCAACATGATCGGTTTTTCTGTTAGCGTTGATAGCGTGTAATTGATCATCGTCTCGATGTTAAATATTTCCGAGGAGATTTTGGTTCTTGTTTGTAATAATTTGACTCGGGATGTATCGGTATGAATTTCGCATTTTTCGTTAGTTTGAATAATTGATGGTTTCGTTAATTGGAATATCTGATGCGCGTTGTTGCATACTAATGTTAATATTTTCGGGCGATTACTAGGAAGTAGTATTTGTGCTTGGCTAGTAGTTATATAGGCAAAATCTCGAACTTCAAAGTTAATGATTCTACATTGTTTGGCGGTGTTGTTTAAATTTTCGCAAAGAGGAATGGAGTTAGACGTATGTTCTACCCCTCGATCGGTTTTAGCGAATAATGTCCCTCTGTTCTCCATCTGTAAGTTATACCGGATTAAAAGGGATTGTGCGATATTTCTATTAATCATCTGGTGGGATATAAAATCCTTTTTTTCCTTTTCGTATTATTAAATTTGGTACTGGTGGATTGGTGTTTTCGTAGTGGACATAAGGTTTAGTGTGAGAGATGTGGATCCATTTGGGTTCGTTGTTATACAGGATCATTACGTTGTTTTTTATGATGTTGATGGCTTCGACCTTGTATGGGCCTTGCCATTCTTTGTCAAGAGCATGTTTCTTCGCGTTGTTGTGGATTAGTATTTCATCGCCCTCAGCATAGACCGGCAGTTGTCGGATTATCCCAGCATCTACCTGTCGTTTATGCTTGATTGTCGCTTCTTGAAGTCGGAGATGCGCTTGATAAATTTTCTTTTCGAGTTCCTTGGCCCATGCTAATGCTCTCGATTTTATTCGTTCGGGCTCTGGTTTCGTGAAATTATTTGGCGTGTTGGGTGCATGGGGAAACATAAGGCTGTGAGGCGTCATCTTGAGTGTCGAATGAACGGTGGTGTTCCATACCTTGTACATTATGGGTAAAACCGTATCCCACGTATTAGGCCTATCTTCAATTGTTGTTCGAATATTATTTTTTAGAGCTCCGTGCATCCTTTCGATGGCTCCGTTCCCTTGAGGATGATACGCAGTGGTGGTGATATGCTTAATTCCGTATAATTTTTCGAATTTAGTCATTAACTCGTTGTTGAATTCTGTACCCATGTCACTGAGAATTTGTTTAGGAAATCCTATTAAACAGAACCACGTGTCGTGTAGTGCTCGAAATACTTGTGTAGCTGTTTTCCTTGATAATGGCGCTAGTAATATAAATTTTGTTAATGTATCTTGCATGGTTAAAATGTAACTATTGTTTGAATTTGTGGTTGGAAGTGGTCCGACCAAATCGATGGCCAATTTCTCATTTGGTCGAGTAACGTACTCCATCTCTCTACTTTCCGGTTTTTGTAGAATATTTTCCTTTTTAAAGCGTTGGCAAGTGTCGCACCCAGCGGCGTAGTCCGCGATGTCTTGGTCCAGTCCTTTCCATCGTGCTATCTGGCTGATTATTCCCTTCATTTTTAATGTTCCGTTATGTCCTGTCGCGTCACTATGCGCTGATTTCAATATGTCCGCTCTTTGTTCTAGTGTTGGTGGGCCTTGGGTAGTGCGACAGAATTGTACCACTGTTGGATAATCTCTGATGAAATCTCGAAGAATTCGTTCTATCCTCTCGATCCCCAAAGGTGTAAATTCTTTCGGGCTGACGTATAATCGGATTTTTTGTCCGTTTTTTCGCTGAACATCTAACCATTCAAGCAGCTTATTTTCGAAATCTTCGTTGTCAATAAACAACATTCCATCCTTATTTTCATTTTTCTTTCGTGATGTTAGACGCTTCCATTCCGGATATTCAGTTCTATTGGGAAAGAGCTTGATATCACGATTTTTAAATTTTTTTTCTATAACTTCAATTTCTTCTTCCAGATTATTGATGTTATTTAATACTTGTAATTCGTTGCTTTTTACAAGTTTTTTATTGCGTATCCCCGAGCGTTGAGGAAAGATATTGCCCCATTGCTCCTTGGAATACTGTGTTTTATTTGTTGAACTCCAAAATCTATTGGTGTTGTCGTCCCATTCCGTCGGCGATTGCTTCATGATGTTGAAAATGCGGGAAAGTGCGTCAGCAACGACATTATCTTTCCCTTTCACGTATTCGATGTCGTAATGGTATTCCTCCATACGTAGTCTCCAACGAAGGAGTCTCTGGCTTGGGTCTTTGCAATTTTTTAACCATACTAATGCTCGGTGATCAGTTTTAATAATAAATGGTTTGTCCTTCGTTGTTAGGAGATATTGGCGGAGTTTCTTTACACACCATACGACCGCTAATAATTCTTTCTCGGTTGTGTTATAATTCCTTTCTGCGTCTTTTAGTACTCGGGAGAGGAAGTATATAGGATGACCATCCTGTGACAACACTCCTCCAATTCCAACGTTCGATGCATCCGTCGTTAAAACGTATTGCTTTGTTGGGTCTGGTGGTCGTAAAATGGGTGGGTTCATTAATGCGCTCTTTAAGGTGTCAAATGCCGATTGACATTTCTCTTCCCATTTGTAAATGACATCCTTTTTTGTTAGTTCCGTAAGTGGTTTTCCTATGGTCGAAAAATTCTGAATAAATCTTCGATAATATCCGGTCAGTCCTAGAAAGGCTTTCACCTCTGTTGGATTGCGTGGAATCGGGAATTTTTGTACAGCTTCCAGTTTGGCAGGATTTGGTTTGACCCCTTCTGCAGTTATCACGTGTCCCAAGTATTCCAATTCGTCTTTAAGGTAATGACATTTTTCGGGTTGGAGTTTCAACCCTTTCTCCCGTAAACGCGTAAATACTGTTATTACGTTCCGGTAGTGTTCCTCAAGCGTGTTTCCGAATATGACTATGTCGTCGATGTACACGTAGCATATTTTATGATTGAGTCCCACTAGCGCCATATCCATCATTCGTTGAAATGTTGCCGGCGCATTTTTTAATCCGAAGGGCATACGCTGGTATTCAAAATGCCCTTCGGTGGTGGAAAATGCAGTGTATTTCATACTTTCAGTGTCCATCCCGATCTGGTGGAATCCAGATGACAAATCGAAAGCGCTGAAATACCTTGCGTCTCTCAAAGAATCAAATATGTCGTCAATGATCGGCATTGGATAAGCATCTTGTGTTGAATACTCATTTAATTTCCGAAAATCGATAACAATTCTCCACTTCGCCTTGCCATCAGATCCTGGTTTTTTGGGAACTACCCATACTGGTGAATTGTACGGTGAGTCGGATGGCTTGATTATTTCTTTTGATAGCATATCTTTGACACCGTCACTGATGACTTTTTGGTGAATTGTGGGGGCTCTGAAGTTTCGAATGTTTATGATTTTAGATTCGGTTAATTTGATTTCATGTTTCGTACAGGGTGCCATAGGGAGAGGATCTCCTTCCAGAGTAAAAAGGTCATTAAATTCCTGAATGATTTTCCAAATTCGAGCCTTTGATTCTGGATCAAGGTGTTCGAGATTAGTAATGTCTCGTAACTTTCGGATTCGATCTTCCGTGTTACGCGACAGGTTGTTAATCGCGTGTTTTTCTTGTAGGGTAACTTCTCGGGCGGTGAACATTTCTCCAGTAATATTCTTTTCTTTGTCGTAATTAACGTACGCCCCTCGGGCATAACCATTGCTGTTCGTTTTCACGATCTGTACCGGCGTATATGTCCCTTGGTCGGTTTTTTCCTTTGTATATAACAAATATTCACAGTCGGGTTTCGGCAGTTGGAATTCAAAAGGAGTAATATAGTTGACCCGAGCGTTTACAACGGGGTCTCGAAGGTCATGGTCGATTCCCGATAATGTTATGTTATGAGTCGTCAGTGTGTAATTACGGTTGGTCATAAAGGATAATCCTATTAGTCCGTCTTCGTCCGGTTGAAGAGGAAAATTATCGGGGACCACAATAAATTCGTCAGAAATTCCCAAGTAAGTGATGATAATTTTTTTTGTCATCGTGTAGGAGGCATCTCCCATATTGAAAGATGTGTTTCCTTTTGTTATGGTGTGTCCTTTTGGTAACTTGCTTTCTCTAATGAGATTTAATGTACTTCCAGTATCGATTAATAACTTGAGTTGTTCCTGGAATCCTTCTGGTTGTATCTTTATTCGTCGGAGTCGCTGTTGTTGTACATGTAATACTCTGGCTCTTCTGGTTGTTTCGCGTCTTCGCAGTTTTCGAAGCTTGCTGGTTCGTTTTCTCTCCGTTCTTCGAAGTACTCGTTCCTCTCGTGCTCTGAGGGTCGCCACTCTGTTTTCGATTTTTCCGACGTTACGTTGTTTACACGTTTTTGTTGGTATGGTGGTTTTCGATGGGGATTGGCGTTGGGAAAATTTCGTTTTTGCATCGTCTGGCCGGGCGGTGATGGCTCTTTGCATTCTCTTATGAAGTGTCCCTTTTTTCCACACCGAAAACATCCTTTTTCTTGTTGGATGTTATTGACTGTGTTACTTACTGTTTTTTTTAGTAAGTCGTCAAGTTCCTGTTGCGTCAGGTTGTAAATCTTGTGTCCCTGTGGTGTCTGAGGTTTGTGAAACGGCTTTGGCGAAAAGTGCGGTTTCTCGAAAGCCCTTTGTGGCTGTTTATTGTACTCGGTTGTTAGAGGCGTGCGGTTAAACTGTCTATATTGTTTTTCCGCGTTTGCCGATGAAATTGCGGATCGCTGTAAATCTGTTAAACTAGAATATTCGGAGTTTCGGAGGATTCTATTGAGATCTACATCTAGGCCCAAGAGAAAGTAGCTAATAGCCGTTGTTTCTATATGCCTCGTGTCTTCCCCGGCATATCCTCTGGCCAATTCTTCGTTTTGGAAGGCTATCAGGGCAGTGTCGTATTTTTGGTTAAACCTAGTGATATAGTCCATGATATCTCTCCCTTTTTGTTTAATGTTCACAAGTTCTGCCATTAAACTTGAGCTCCGTGCTCCGGCGAGCTGTATCTTTTGAATTACGGCAAGGAGATCGTAAATATTCTGCGCTGATACAATCTCTTTACGCATCGACAGGGATCCTGCTATTTTTTGGGATTTTAGCAGGTAGAAAAAGAACTGTTGTTCCGATGGCTTGCAATATTTGTACCCCAAATTTGCGTGTTCGGTCCATAATTTATAATTGTCGGAATTTTGTCCCGTGATGATGTTAGGGACTAGTTTGATGGCATCCGTCGCTTTCTGTCCTTCTTCCGGCTTTACGATACTCGCGTTCCGGTATTCTCCGGGATAAAATCCGTTCGGGTTAGGAAATTGTAACCTTCCCTGACCTGATGATGGGTGGTTCGTTTCGACTCGCAATTCCGGTTGAAGGCGTGTGTGATGATGCTGTCCTGGGGATTCGCGTAATTCGCCTCGTCTTTGTGCGGTGTGGTTGTACTCGGTGAGTAATCTCGTTTGTTCGGCGCAAATTTCGGGATTTCGTTCGGCGTCTCGAATTTCTTGCATTAGCGTGGCCTGTTGTCTTCTTGGAATAGCGGGCGAAGGCTCGACTGAAGTCAACCCTCGGTGCCACATCGCAGCTCTCTCCTGTTCCAGGCTAAGACGGACAGCTTCTCCGATCATTGCTCTAAATTCTGGGTCGTTATAGCTCAGAATTGACGGTGGTCTCGCAGCGGGCGTTGCTGGTACCTGCGGGCCCCCTGGTCCTTGTAAAGTTGGCTGTGCCCCTGGATCTGGTACCGTTCGCTGTTGCGTATCGCGTAGGTGGGTGGGATTTAGCGACGGTCGGCGAGATCTTGCTGCTGGTTCTGGTTGGACTACTGTCGGATGATCGTCCGTCGTAAAGGACGTCATATTTAATCGGGCCGCGAGTTCGTTAATCTGAGGATCGGTGTCTTCTGGTGCTAATCCCGTGTCCATCGTTTCTGGCGTAAAGGGATCTTGCTGTCTAACCGATAAGTGTTGCCTAAGCGCTTGGGGCTCCCGCCAGACCATCCATGCGGGGTGGTATTCTCGATGTGGGGGCAATCCCGTTCGCGTCATGACAGTGCCGACCGTCCGGACTGACGCTTCGTCAGAGTCTTGTCTGTCGAGGAGGCCGGCCGTTTGCGCGGGTGCTATTCCAGCCTCGATGTAATTTCTTGCCAAACTATGGCCAGCCCTGTCTTCCGCTAGCACTTGTTCGTAAGTGGGTGGTGGCGGTGTAATTTGATAGGGATCAGAGGGATCCGCTTCGTGTATTTCGTCCGTAGTCATTGCGGCTAGATATATTATTATTGATATCGGAACTGGCGTTTTCCCGAATTGCACGTAAGACTGAATTCTTTCTACATCGAGGGCTGAAAATTGATCGCTGAGTTCCTTCAATTTTGAGGCCGCGTCCGGATCTGCCGCTAATCTTATTGATTCCGCTTTACGAATGATCGCAATCATTAATTTAACGATTTCGCGGATTCTTTCTCGGGCTGAGCCCCACGACGTTATTGAGTTCGGCATAATGTTTGGAATCTTTTTCTTTTTTTATTTTCTTCACGTAAAGCTTCCTTTACGACTTATCAATTAGTGTTTCCGCGGGGTCGTTTTCACACGAAATGAATGTTTTTGTTTTTGTTTTTGTTTTTGTTTTTGTTTTTTTTTTTTTTTTTTTTTTTAACGGAGTAAGATATTTGTTTTGATATCTGTACTTACGTTGTTATGAAGAGCAGAAGCAGGCCGATCAAAGATTTCATCGGGTAGTGCAGCTGGATTCTCGTTTTTCCAAACAGCCTGGAGAGTCTTTTCCTCTTTCCTTCACAGTTCCACTTTTGTATTCGGGCAGCTTACTTGGAGACGTACTATCCGGTGGGTTTCAGATGTCGTTTCAACTGCGCGTCAAGTGTTGCTTCCAAGGTACCGTCTCTGCTTACTGGGAGATGAAACTATTTCACTTCAACAGAGAGTTCACTTTACTCACGACACTCACTAATTTTTGTCCTATCACTTTAAACACTTATTTGATGTTTTTTTTTTTTTTTTTTTTTTTTCAAGTCACTCGGTTCGTCACGGAGATATACGTAGTAAGAAAAAAACTTTGTAATTTCGCTAGCGTATATCCTGGCAGGATCGCCAAATTGTCATGCGACTATCGGATAACTCGGGTCGGTAGGATCGCCAGTGCCTGAGAGAGCAGTCACCACTCAATGAATGTTAAAGCGTAAAGCAAAAATAGGGCAAAAATGACAAAGGATCTTTATTTAGCTATTTTGATACAGAGAGTTCTCCCCGTGATTCAACGTCGCTAACTCGAAGAAGACTGATCTTGTATTTAGCCTCTGATCGTCTCTAAGGCTCTCCTCTCATCCCTTCCTCCACGGTCCATGGGGTAGGCCGAGGTGTCCAGGTCAGTCACCGTCGATGGTCCATCGAGGGTTCTTTTATGGAGGTGTTGTACCGATAGCCAGGCTGCGATCGGGTCCAGATGTCCGGGATGCGTCGTCGTCTTAAGCGGGGTCGTCTTCGATGGTCGTAATGTTTGGGTTCGGGGCATGATGCGAGTAGGCGAGCATGGTTTATAACGGGGTGTTAAGATATAGAAAGTAGGAAACGGAATAAGGAAATGGTCGAGGTGTTTATGAGGACAGCTGCGATGTTGCAGAGGATAATTTGTTGAGGAATATTGCTATGGGTACGGTCGGGTCATCGTTGATGGAATAAGGTTTTATGATAGGGTTTGTGAGCGACTGCGCGCTCTCAGAGAAGGAGCGGAGGCCTGCGGATTTGTAGGAGGCTATGGCAAGGCTATGACAACAGCACGTTGCGAGAAATTCTTGCTGGAATGGCTATTCCGCCTATGGTGGTCAATACTTATATAAAGTATCGAAACAAACTTTTCGACAACTTTCACAGTGTCGTTGAAAATGAAATACAAAAGGCCGTAGCTGAAGAAAAAGCAGCAGCTATTAAAAAAGGTCATGTTGTTGATGGTATCCCCTACGTCGAAGTAGTTACCGACGGATGTTGGGCGAAGCGTTCCTACGCAGGTGCTAAGCACGATGCACTATCAGGTGCGGCCATGATTTTTGGTCTCGAGAGCAAGGCAGTCTTGTTCGTCGCTGTGCGCAACAAATATTGTGCGACCCACGAGAGAGCGGAGCGACTTAACGTCGAGCCACCGCCTCATCTTTGCTGTAAGAACTGGGGTCGCGATCAAAGTTCAACGGCAATGGAAACCGACATAATTGTGGAAGGTTTTAATACGAGCATTGCGACCAACGGACTTATTTACAAGACGTTGATTTCCGATGGTGACAGTAGCGTCTACCAAGCTATCCGAGATGCAGACCCTTACGGTAAGCATGGAGTTATTGTAGAAAAAGTGGAATGCAATAACCATTTGTTGCGCAACTTGGGCCGAAAACTTCGCGTTGCTTCTACGATGAAGATTGGGCCGGCCCCTGCGGGCAAAAAAATAAACGTTACACAATTTCGAGAATTTGTGTACTCAAGCGGCTTGAAAATTCGAAAGGATGTCGAGCGCGCTAGAGATCTCCGTATGGAAGAAAAGGTTTCTCAAGAAGAGAAATGTGTAAGATTGAGCAATGATATTCTGAATATCATGAGACACGTATATGGCGACCATGCCAATTGCAAGGCTCTTCCATTCGCTTGCGAACCGAAAAATAACGAAAGAAATGTCATGGCTGATCTGTACACGACCGGTCTTTACTCGGACGTTTACGAAGCAGTGCGATATTTGAGCTCCCACGCCAAGAGTTTGTTGAAGAAAGTAACGAACAACATGGCGGAGGCATGCAATTCAATCGTAAATAAATTGAATTCAGGCAAAAGAGTCAATTATTGTTCTGCCAACTCATATCAAATGAGAGTTATGGGTGCAGCGGTACAATACACAACACAAAAAGTGTTGTCGAAACTGCACTTGCACAGAGGTTTCAAAGTACCTCACGCCATAGCGAAGCTTGAAAAGTGGAGGCATCGCAAAAACTTGTGCAACCGCATCGGCAAACAACCGAGACGCCCTCGCAAGTTTCGAGGGACCGACAAACACTACGGTCCATCAGCTCGAAAACCAGATCTTGATAAAGATGTGGCCAATGTTCTCGCTGAAGATCATTTCAAGCAATTGAAGGCTTACCAAAGAAATTGGGAGCAGATTGAGCGAGAAACGGTATCGCAGGGTTCTTCGGAGCTATGGAATCACCTGCGTACCAAAATTCTCACTGCTTCGAGGTTCGGTCCTGTATGCCGGATGTTGCCAACGACACGATGCGCAAACTTGGTTTCGCAGATCATGTATCCAAAGATTGTGGATACTGCAGCGACCAAATATGGTCGTGATCACGAAGATGAGGCCAGGAAAGCGGTCGAACGACACTTGGGCAAAGAAATCGTTCTTTGTGGCATTTTCATCGATCAAGAGATCCCATTCTTTGGAGCATCACCAGATGGTTTGATCGATGATGATGGCATTGTGGAAATCAAATGCCCTTTTTCGGCGCGAGATGCTGATTTGTCGCGGGCTATACAAGAAAAGCCTAACCTCAAAAGCATTTTCGACAAGAAAAATCCTAACCTTTTGAACAAGCGTCATGCGTACTACTATCAAGTACAAGGACAACTTCACGTAACGAGGCGAAAATACTGTCTGTTTGTGCTATGGACTTCGGCCGATTTAAAAATCGTCACTGTTGAAAGAGACGATGAATTTTGGGAATCAAAAATGGAACCTTACCTCCGCGGGTTTTATTTGCATTGCTTGCTTCCTGAAATTATTGATAGTCGACGTCGCAGAAGTATGCCGATTCGAGATCCAGAATACATTCTGGAAGCTCGACAGAAAGCACTGCTTCGAAAAAGTAACAGGAAGCAGTCTCGCGTTCAGTCGATCAGTGACGAATGTGTTCAAGACGCATCCGGAGTGCTCGAACCAGTCGAAACCGAGAAATCACCTCGTCCCAAAGTCAACGACAAGGTTGCAATCGATAATTGCGTCGAGATATCCAGTGACGAAGAAATGGAAGTTTCGAATCACAACATAGAGTTACTGGATTCCATCCGTAGAAATATTTCGACCGAAGATGTCGTGAAGCTGGTCGTTTCGGAAACCAGCTTACTCGATGATACAAGCATAGACTTGTTCCAGAACGTGTTGCAGGAAAACAGTCTTTTCCGATGTTATCCTGCTTCATACACGGTGTACTACATGTATATCAAACCCTGTCCTCCGGGAGAACGGGATTTACATGTAGTTGGTGGTGCCCAAAGCATGCATTGGATCTGTCTTTACTACGATGGTGAAGTCATTTTTGTGTATGACAGTCTTGGCTGCGCAGAGTACAATTTCCTGAGTCAGGAGGTCAAGCGTTATATTCTTAAACGCTATCCTCATGTCCGTGATGAGAATGTTATCTGCCAACCGGTGACGAGGCAGCCAGATACGTTCTCTTGTGGAGTATATGCTGCCGCCTTTTCTACCAGTATAGCGCTGGGAGAAGATCCTACGGGTCGGGTTTATTCCCGAAATGCAATTCGCATGAGACAGCATTTGACACTAATACTGAGGTCACGCAAATTAACATCCTTCCCCTCGGAATAAGGTGTTGCATCGCCAGAAGTTATCAATACACGTGATGGTACTGCTGTGCAGTGGCGGCAATGGAAACGTAGTTATACGAAACTATTAGTGTGTAACTGAGAGCACGACTTTCTTGGCGTTCTAAAAATGCCTTTACCGTTGCAAGGACTTTGCTTGCAGTTGGTTTGCAGCAGTGTATGCATCATGACGGATTAGCTCGCAGCAGTGCAAACTCCCGTCTTTGTGAAAAGTTCGGTTCGAACACGTATCTCAGTTGTCATTCATCTGATATCAGTAGAAACGTACTTATACAGAAGTATAAGTGGGTAAGAGAGGGTGGGTGTTTCTTCGACATTTCAATAATGTTGCTTCTAGTGCAAGTGGGTCACTTGTTGATTCTGTCGGTTGCGTGTGCATGCCACGTCATCGCTGATTTAAAAACCAGAAGTTTGCTGCAATGGTTTAAATTTATCAGATTGAACTCAGATTTCAGTTCGAATATATCAAACAGATATCAATAGAGACGTACTTATATTAAAGTATAAGTGGGTAAGTGTGGGTGGGCGTCTTTTCAACATTTTCAATGTTGCGAAAAACAAAAGTTCGCGGTAATGGTTGAAATGTTTCCGTTTGAACTCATGTTTCAGTTGCAATATCGAACTGATATAATAAGTGTTTATCATAGTAATATACTGTTGAGGAGCTTCTTACCAGGTTGCCGTGCCACGAGAAACTGAAAGCTCCGCTTCAGCAGAGCAACAGGGCAAGTGTTTAATCAGTTGACTTGAAAAAAATGTTGTCATGAGCCTCGATTGCAATTTCTCTTTCTTTTTTTTTCAGGTTTCAGGGGTTCCAGATCGGAGAGTTCTAGCGGCGGAGGAGAACATCAGATGAGTATTCAGTACCACCCGTTTTTTTTTAGTTATTAATGATTTTTAAGGTAACAATTGTTTTTAGTGACATTTGATTTCTTTTTTCTTTCATTTTCAGGTACATCGGGCCACCGACACCACCGGTACGCAGGGGATTTTTGAACGGAGACGCAGCGGGTTAGAAGAAAGATTTCATCAGTGAGTAATATTACAATTAATCAATAACTTTCAAGACGCTATACGTTCTTATACTCGTTCTTTAGTAATGAAAGTGAAATAAATGTCGAACACATGTATCATAGGCATAAATTGCTTTTTTCTTTATTTTTCCAGGTTTCAGGGGTTCCGGATCGGAGAGTTCCAGCGGCGGAGGAGATCATCAGGTGAGTATTTCTTTTTCTTTTTTTTTAATTTCTTATCGACGATTATAGCTGTAAGAAATATTTTTAGCGTGATTTAAATGTTTTGTTTTGTTGTGTTTTTTTTTTTTTTTTTTTTTTTTTTTTAATTTACTTTCAGGTAGACCGGGCCGGCGCCACAACTGGTATTTTTTATGAGAATTTGTTAAAAAATAGGACATGTTAAAAGAGAATATTGAATTGATAAAGGAATGAAATAAATGAGTAAATGAATAAATAAAGAGGAGTTTTCAATGGAAGGGGAATAAGATGATTGAATAGATGGAATGGATGACAAATTTATACGGTCAATGCCAATATATACATATCAACGGTGCAATTACTAATTTTTTTATTTTTAGAAGTTTTCGTTGTAATTTCAATAAAGCTTTTTATTAAATAAAATGGGAGATATAAAGAAAATGAATAAAAGTGGAACATTTATTTCCATGTTCAATTTTCAGGAAGTAAGACGTTTGTCGTATCGCTTCCGGCATTGTTTTTCCTGCTTTCACTTGAATTCTTCTTCCCCTTGTTTGTTTTGTTGGCGTTATTTTTGTTGTTTTCCTTGCTACCGCCGTTTCCGTTGTTGTTGTTGTTGGGTTGATTACCTTCCAAACGATGTTTTTTTTTCGAAATTTGCTGCAGCCGTTGGTTGATCCGCCGCTGGGCCCCTTGCAAATTCTTCTCGGAAGCCTGCAACTCGAGAAGTTTTACTCCCTCGAGATCTTTTTTAAGCTCCGTCTCCTTCTTTCGAAGAGCTGCTTCCAATTGTTGAAGCCTCGTTTGCAGTTGTGCGGTGTCATTGCAGTCATTCGGTGGGAGCTGCTGAGGCGGAAATTGCTGCTGCTGTAAGTGCTGCTGAGGCGGAAGCTGCGGCCACTGCTGCTGCTGCAGAGGTAGAAGCTGCGGCTGCTGCTGCTGCTGCTTAGGCGGAAGCTGCGGCTGCGGCTGCTGCTGC
>JACEOJ010005560.1:944-22632 GCA_013761285.1 Campoletis sonorensis | reverse complement strand
ATTACGAATTTTATAAAAGTCTTGTTCGTTCAAGTTGCTTAAAAGTAATTCCGCAAAAACTCCCATGGGTTACCGAAAATAATACGCAACTCTTATGTCATACGTGCAATCAAAAATTCATGCGAAATCAATCACTAGTAACTTACCAAGTGAAAGGGAGACATCAACTCACACCAAATAACCGCCAGACAACTTATTGTTCAATTTGTAAAATCCAACTACTTAAAGCCCGAACCGCATATTTCTGTAAGGATTGTCAATTAGCATGGCTATTCGATAGAAGTTTGATAGAATCAGGACAAGAAATAATAATAAATTGGGACAAAAAAAAATTAAAAAAAATAATAATAAAAAAAATATATATATATATATATATATATATTGTGACGTAACTTTTGGCCACGTCACTCGTACGAATGGTTGTCGACCAGTGGACCGGGTTTACGGTCCTGTACCGGTCGCCACTCGTCGCTACTTCGGCTGGTGCCCATACGGAGATTCACCTGGCGTAGCTATAATTACTTTTATTTCTTCTATTTTATTAATTTTAAGCGCCAATTTTGTTATTTCCGTTTTATTGTGACGAACCCCGCTCGAGTCGAGAAATACCGTAGCCGTCCGCGAATTAATTAATTGTAAGTTATGATTAAGTTGACTGCCTTATGAGATACCGAGAAACAAATTATCTTTTTCCGTTCCCTTCATTAATTGTCGTGGAGTTATCTCGTATCTCGCGCGGCCACCCATCGCTCGTTTCTTGCGAGGAAACATCTGTGCCTTTTGCCTTGTTTTGCCGCTTCGCTCTTTGGATGGTTTTCGGCCCCGTCAAACGTTCAAGCCGAGTTCATCGCGGCTTGCTGGTGGACGGCCGGAGGACCACGCTGGTAATGTGGCCATTCGTTGATGCCCCCCGTGGCCTCCTCACCGTAGCAACCTAGAGTTGCACCGTCCATGGCCGTGCTCTCCGATGTCACGGTCCGCTCACCCGGCGCCTCGTTCAGGTGGGATTCGGGAATACTCTAGGGGCGGAGGGGCTGTTTTGCCTGGTGGCGTGTGGGCTCACCACGGCTCGTACTGATCCACGAGTCGCGAGGAGGGCCTCCCCTTCGCCCCGTCATGGACATCGCCCGGATCCCCAAGAGGAAGACATTGGAGGTACGACCTAAAAACGTTGGGGTCGAGAATCGGAAGAGGGACGATCGGCGGTGGAACCGAGGAATCAATTAATTGAGTCGCGTGTCGTCGATCTGATCAATCGGCGTCGCGCGACAATCAAATTTGCCGCGTAACACACGTGTCGCGCCGACAGCCTAGTTCGCGCCTAGAGCGTGCTAGCGCTGCTTCGCATGGGACTTGCGGTGGTGGGGGTAGCGCGAGGACGGGAGTCGAGCGATTTGCGAGCTACGCAAATTCAGTCTTCGTGTGACACCGGACCGAAGTGGTGACAATCCTTTTACTGCCTAATTGCCTTTATTTCGTTCTGCCTTGGTCTTCACTTCTACCGCTGCCATTATTGCCTTGCTGCCTTTCAACATCATTGCCTTGCTGCCTTCTTTTCGACGTCTTTCCTTGCTGCCACCATCTACAGGACCTCAAGTTTCTCGGTAAACCCGTTCCATCTCTTCCGATCACGATTCGATCGTTCCTTCGACACTTAATTCCTTTTGCTTTCGCGATGTGCGATATTTCGTTTAATTCCGAGAGGAAAGCGGGTTGACACTTTTCGGGCGCACGGCCAACCGTCCCCGGTCTTTCCCTCTCGTTTTATTAGAGTCCTTTTTTTTATTGGTCGAAGAAAGCGATCGTTTCGTGGTTACGGTGCGTCTCAGGCCAATTTTTCGTGTGTTATTTTGTTCGCGTTATTTTCACGGATTTATTTCGATTTACCGAAATTAGTTTAATTCATTTTAAAGTTCGATCTCAATTCCCCTTTTGTAATTTTTCGTGCGGTTCCCGATTGTTTGCGTGTGCCTTTGTCCACGCTCGGGAAGCCGCTTTGCCGCGTGGCCTCGAGAGCCAGCTCGCGCGCGTTTGTTGTTGTTTCATCTCTCTCGCTCTCGCCACTTGGCCGCGAAGGCTACGGCGAGGCGTAGAGCCTTTGTTTTTGTGCGGATGGTCGTCGTTATTTCGAAGACTCGAGCTCGGTTCGCGTATTGTTATTTTCTGTTCGCACTTGTCGTGCTATTTCGTATTTTATTTTTGATCTCCTAAATTATCGTGACGTATTGCGCAATTCGTGGTAATGCCTTCGACCGGCTACCTTCACCGCGACTGACGATGTTTAATTATGTTCGATTTTGTTGTTTGGTTATTTTGCTTTCTTTTGCCTTTCGGGACCATACGATCATTGTCGCGCGATAGGGTGAATTACCTTTTGCCTTTTCGACGTGTTCTGAACTGATTACCTTAACCACGGCGATCTGTTAGCCTGATGACGTATTGCCTTTGCCTTTCGGCGGCTGCGTCACAAGCGAGTCAGTAACCGGGACACAGTCAGGACGACGTTCGATTTAGATACCTTCGCAATTACCTTTTGTCTTTCGGGCGAAGTCGCTTTCGGACTTGCCCGTTGTTCGTTTAGGGTCTCGAATACCGGGGCTGACTGCCTTGGTAACGACCGATCTTGTGTGTTGGCGTATTACCTTTGGCCTTACCTTGTTGGCCGCTACGTCGAACACCGTGCGATCGTCGTTATTGCAGCCCCGATATTTTTCCTTTTGTCTCATTTATTGCATCGTCAGGCGTGGTATCGGTCGATGTTATTGCTCGCGAAATTATTATTATCTTTTGTACCGGGTCAGCGATAGACCGCCCCGATTTTATTATTAAAACTGCTTTGTAAAATCTAATTTCCTTTGTTCTCAATAAATTCCGATTGTTAAACATTATTTCGTGGTTTCGCGTAAATTGATTTTGTTTCGTATTCGTTGTTACTCGCTCCCTTAAAGAATCACCCCCTCTACATTTTGTATCTCAGTTGAGCTGAGTAGCCGGACCGCCTCGGTCATCACTGTCTCTCGCGTGTCCCGGCCCACCTGCATCAGCGAGGGTGGCGAATCAAAAATCGGCTTTGGCCGGTGGTACTTGGTACCTGGCGCCGAGCCACTCTCGCGGCCGAGGGACGTGCGAGGGATGATATGAGCCGAGAAGGGACCCGATGGACCCTTCTGGGAAAATCGACGTTACAATATTATGGGACACCTTTCAGGATGTCTTTTTACGCGACCAACCATTACGCTATATACGAGGGTATTTCCGAAGACTTCATTATTACGATCAAAACTTCACCACAAAATAGGACACCATGGCAGGGAAATTATCTAAAACATTTCATTGCTCACGCCGTCGGGGTGCGCCGTTTGCGACGTCGACTACGAGATAATTTAACACTCCTCTGGAACGAAGATTTTCATAGTCTCAATGCTCCGGAATATGATCCAGACGCTTGCGCAGGCGACATTTTTGACTTACGTTCATTATTTAATTTACCCCCACTAGAAAAAAAAAACCAAGTGATCCCTTTTGGGATAAAATGGTAGAGGAACTTTTCAAGAAACATTAACAAAAAAAAAGAGAGAAAAAAAAATACACACATTGATACTTTTCTCCATACTCAGAAATAATTTTGTTTTATAACTCATTCATAAATTCACAATAACAGGATGAACCCAAGAATTCCGTCAAAAACATCAAACAGGATCGGAAAAGGGTACGTGGTATACACTGGAACGATATATTCTCCGTCACATTTCTACGTCATCAAAAAAAAAATATTTGGACAAATTGGTAAGTTACAGTAGATCCATTGAAAAATTCTTAGACGACTTCCCGATCTTCGAGATGGGCATGCTAAGACCGCTAAGCACAGTTAGCTGCGCCGTCAAAGTAACCGAAACCTTTTTAAGAGCGAATATCCAAGAGATAGAAAACGGGTTCGCTACAATAGAATTAGTAGATATTGGGGGTGTACTGAGATTCAACGAATATGATCTACGACCCCTGCCACCGAAACTTGCTCAAATAACGGGAAAGGCAATAAAAATACACCTGAACAATATTGAACCGAAATTCGAAGGACCATGGCCAAGCAGCGAATCCCACTTTTTCGAGGATCTTCTGGCCAGAAGACCCTTGAAAATGAAGGTCATAAGTAGCCGGGGAAGTGGGGAAGACGCGTCACTAGAAGTCGAGTTATTGGATAAGGCTACAGGCCTTAACACAAGACGCATATTACTCACGCGGGGTCTAGCCCGAGAAGGAGAAATACCCGACCTGCTTTTAAATGACATTCCGGCTAATCGCGTGGATGTGATGCTCTACCAACCACATCGCACAACCTACCTCTAAAAATATACAAAAAACAAAATATATATATATATAATCAATAATAATAAAAGCAAAATAAAATTATATATATCCACGTTGACAAAAAAATATATATATATATAAACAGAAATATAATATAATCGAATAAATAAAACGAACAACCCAACGATAGACAAGACGAATAAATCAACAGGGACCCCGAAATTCGACGCCTCTCTTAAAGAAATAGAAGAAGCGCTCCTAGCAGTTGCTATACAAGACCATGAGCAACACAGACAGGAGATCTACACCACAGCAACCATATACGGAGAAGTTCTTCTGGCCATCATCCTACTAACCTACATTCTGCGAGGGTACCTACTCCGCGTGGCCTGCAAATGCATCAACACATGTCGCACACAACAACCCCGGGAAGACGAAGAAAATTATACATACCAGAAAGAAGATGAACCACAGCCGACCCCAAAACCTGAAAAAGCATACGACGTCCCACCGCAAACACCTCGACCGGTATTCATCCACGATGCTTCCACACAAGTCTAACCTTTGAAGACATTTGCGAAATATATCCCTATATACGAAAAAGTAAGCACTCCATACTAACACTAGATTAAGAAATTCATGCATATTGAATTCTTCAAATCAATTTTTTTTTTCTTTCTCCTCGTGAATGAAAGGATACGGTATCAATACTTATCCCTAACCCTCTTTCCAAGACACCTTGACCGTATTACACTTTGTGGATACACCTCATATTTCAAATGGCACAGGCTTCCCAGATGCAATCAAATTGCAATCGATAAAAATGTTATTATGACAAGAATAATAACCCAAATAGATCAAGTCGATCAACATCGTGACATAAACAAAAAGGAAGGCAATCGACAAATTTCTTGTTGTGTCAAGCCATCTCCATAAAAGACACCTATATCATCGCTAATTTTGCCGTCTTAAGCCAATGAAAGAGGAATAATTAATCTTATTATACGATCACCAATTTTCCATAATCCTGCATCACCCGAAACAATATTCACATCTATCCCGAATTTTCCTTTTATTCTACCTGAGATACGACATCCACTTCAGGTAACGAGAAGCAAAATTTAATTTATTCTGTTTCCACCATTTAAGCATATATTCTATTTAAAAATATTCAGAATGCATAAATTGGTAGACATCGAGGACGATGTCTATTCTAAGTCGGGAGGTGTCACAACCAACGTAAAATTTTGCTATTTTTTTTACATTTAATATAAAGTTAGGACTCAAGGCTTTTCCTTTAAGAAAAGCATCATAGCCGATACTACGTGGCAACCTTTGACCTGCTGGGCCATAATTCCGGCACGTGCCGCACGCGACGACCCAAACGCTCATGTTTCCCCAACACACATAAACATCCTACCCAGCCTCAAGAGTTACAACCATAAGAACTATGCCGGTATCACTACTCCAACACTAAGGCACTGACCAAATCTATTGCTCTAAATTTGGTCAACAAAACAAAATCATAAACATCTCCTATTTTGTTGAAAACCAATTCCCCACCAATTTCCCTAAAATTTGCCCTATAGAAGTCGGGATTTTTCAGGGCGCTTTGCATTCCGTTCCGTATCTAGAGTCGCGTCTATACTGTTAGCAGTAGTTCGATTTGTCATTCGGTTAGCCGTCTTATAATTAATCTCTGGCCGAACTTCGACTCTTCCGTAGAAGAGAACGAGTAAAGTCCAGCAGTCAAAGTAATAAAGTCTTTTATTCAAATAAGGACTTAGAATATTTCCGATCATCTAATAAAACTCACCAAAGAATAAGTATCTCTCTACAGACCAAAGAATACGAAAGACACCTCTCCGGTAAAGTACAAATTATATTACATACCAAGTTGTATTCAACTATTGTATTTGTTACGTCCTAGCCTTACGCTAGGCCCCCCATAATTTTTTTCTTGTTCCTATCATGAATAAAGTAATGACACCACCAGTTGGTAAAGTCATATACCTTCCGTCATCTTTTGTCGATAATTTAACTATACTTTTATAATAACTATTTAAGTGAACACGCCTAATGCACAATAACATATACTGCAAACCAGTAGAATATACATAATCGGACATATAAACAAGATAGAGAGTTTCTCCAAAACCCTCTTTCTGCTATCCTCTCCTAAATATCTCCAGTTTTCTCAGATGAGCAAATGAATACATTTCCTCGAAACGCTCGCCAACTCGAGCCCCAAACATCGGTCATTGGAAAATCCAAGAAAACCCTTCACAGAGTGTACTCTTCCCACGAACTAGTAATCACACTCACAGAACAAAAATACAAATCTCCTTATCGTAATCCCCTTGCATACTCGCAGCAAGGAATAAGATTTCTCACATGTGGAAACTCGTCCTTCCCAAGAAACCAGATAACCAATTCATTTTCTTTTCAAAATCAACATCCTGTTCATATCTACAAACCACAAGATTACAAACCGAAGACTAGTATGTTTTTTTCTCCAAAAAACATCCTAGCCATATATCATCTAATCTGCAAGCCGCTACGCTAAGCAACCCTCGACCGAGCACAGCTGAGGAAATACACAACCTTTCCTCGAACGCTTTCCTCGATCCTCGAAGGACCTAATCCTACTTAAACGAACGATTAACTCTCGGTGGACACCCGGTGCGTATCTTTACGACCTATCCACCAACCACTAGAACTAGAGCACACCCTTACATTAACTTTTCTCTATGAACCAATAAAATGCTCTAATATAGTTTCCCACACTACACCCACCAATGACCAAGTCCGGGAAACATCTTATCTACTCCTTATCCAATCCCAGTCAAAAACTGTAAACCCCTTCCACATCCTTCTACCCCCAAAACTCTCAACCAGAAAGTCAAAGGTAGAGAGTAAAAAGTAGAGAATCAGAAGAGTCAGTAGAGTCAGAGCAAGAGATTCAAAAACATCATCAGCAAGAGAGTTAGCAAAAGATCAGTCAAACAGTTAACAAGTGAAGTTAACAAGTTCAGTTCATCGTCGGTAAAAATCGATCAAAATCAAAATCTCTGAGAGTAAAATCCTCTATGGAATTACCTCAAACTTCAACCGTGACTTAATAAGTGTAATAAGTGCACGATCTAACCCGAACAAGTGAATTGTTCAACCCCGAATCTAAATCCGATTTGATAATAGCTAACTCCGAACGGCAAACAATAATCTTAAAACGAAAACAAATGTTAAACATAGTGTTAACATCGAAATAACCAAATTGTGAAACAACCAGTGTAATTATAAGTGAATAAATATTACGTTTATATTTATATCAAACAGATTTGTTCAAACGTCATTCCGAAGTGTTCAAATATATCGTTATCCAAACAAAATCCTTAATCCCAAAAATATAATACTTTGTGTCCGGGAATTACGCGGAACCCAAGAAAGACTCACTAGCGACAGTAAATATTTCAAAAGTCGCGCTCTAAATCGGCGACCGCGTAATCCAACCTATATCTCCCTCTTGGGACGTAACATATTTAACTAATATTTTGATTCAACGAATGTATAAAGAGTCTTAGGATCTCTTTATCCATTCTCATTGTATTTTCACTAACATTATCGTTTATATTAAAGAGTGCTTAAACATACAAAATCTCTTAAGGGGTCTGGCCACCCTGGCAAACCGAGAAATGCACTTTTTTATTTTTTAATGAATAAATCCGAAACTATCAGTCGGAATATTTTCATTATTCAGGTCATTGTCATAAAGAGTTTCAAGAATAACATCACCAAATTTTATTTGAAAATATTTAGAAATGACGCCGTGACGTAAGTTGCCGCGGGGGTCCTCCACACGATACGCGCGGTCCTTGTCCCACCTGGAACTCGGTCATGGTACATCTGAAAAATAAAAAATAAATCCAGGTTATTACAATGTAGTGTGACTACAATGTAGCGTAGCCGTTTTGTTTTTCGAACGTTAGAAAAATTATGGTGAGCCGCAAAACAAAAATTATCATTTTTTATCGATTTTTTCCTAGCAAAAGGATTAATAAGAAAAAAACTAATAAAGTTATCGAAAAAATCCTACGTAACATTGTAGATAATGTATCTGAGAATGTTCGGTGAAAATTTGAAAGCAATCGGACAGCTAGTCTCCGAGATTTTGAAGGTACCAGGTCAAAAAATATAGTTTCGAGATAATCGCAAAAGAAAGTAGGCGAGTCTTACCTTTAATCAGCGATCCCTGGACCATAGACAATTCCTTCGGCAGCTGATTGCCAGTCTTGGGCCCTTCTTTGACCGTCCCTTCGTGCTGTTCTTGCGTCCTTAGAATCGTTTTGAGCGCCAATTTCCGCTGTAGCGCAGCGCTGATCGTCTACTGTAGTGCAGAAAGCGGTATGGGCTAATGCGCTTGAGTTTTTGAAGGAAGGTCGCAGCGCGCGGTCGACCGCGCGCAGTGGCGCTCAACCACTCGTCGCAGTAGCGCAAAACGGCCACAGTAGCACCAAAAAGCCCTCAGTGGGAAATGACCGTCCGCAGAGGTGCTCAAACTTGGCAAATGTGCCGGTAATTGTGCCAATATCGAGTGCTTCCATACGCAACAGGTCTTAAAATGTTCGATATAGTTAACGATTCATAAAAAAAAAAAAAAAAAAAATGACAAAAAAAAAAAATTCAGGGTGGCCAGACCCCTTAATTCTTCACCGATAACCATTCCTTCCTCAAGTCGCAACTAAGATAAAGCAAGACTTCTCGAGGTCTATCGGCGTGCGCCCACGACACGCTTAGGAGTATATCTATAAAAACGCACTGCGTATTAAACTGCAGGGAAAAGCTTATGGGACATAACGTTTACCGCTCGACGTTCAAACACCCGATCTTTTCCTTCACGCCTCTCCGGACGTGACACATAAGAATGTGGAGGGAAGAACGGGCCTTCCCGAAGCAACACTATTGGTCGTCGGGGAGGAAAGGAAATCCACCCACGCACCCTAAGAAAAGGAAAACCATGTGGAAAGGACGGTGCGGTGCCGAAGCATTGGGTGCTTAGACTAAGCTAAGGAAAAATCAAGGCCTTGACGAAATGTCATTGGCATTGATTTTCCCTGTCCTCAAAATTAGAGAAACGCCTAGAAATTAAGTTTTAAATACCACTGCGAAGAAGAAATCAGTCAGTTGCAAGGAAAGAGGATCGAGAGTTGTACGGGAATAGAATCTTGAAATATTAAATTATATTTTGTAAAGTAAGTCCCAAAGGAAGGACAAAGTGAAATACGAAAATAAATATAACGTAAAATCAAGTTTAAAGAAAGTGAAATAAAGAGAAGATCTCCAACCACCAGTTGACTGATTTCATCTTCACCAATTTCAAGTAAGTAACACACTGTATTTGTAATTGAAGGAAATTATTTGTCAAAATATATTTTTATTAATTTGTTAACTCAAATAAGTCTTGAAAGTTAATCTCCTCACCAAAGATCCCCGTCCAGGCTATTAACCGAGAGGTTAGGCCAAAAAGGGGGAATGAGCTGAAAATTATTTCGTTGTGATTGGGATAAGCTAAATATCACGGGAAAGTTCAAAGCAAGACGTTCCGACTTCACATTTATATGTTCTCCTTAGGCGATTGGTTGTAAAGGATAAAGAAAGAGTGCGGGTTTTGTCTGAGTGTTCGGGATGAGGATCGTAATGCTCATCATTCTCAATACCGCATCGACCGTCATAGAAATCACATCTCTTGGATTTGATTTTGTTTTTTTTTAACTTTAGAAGAAAAAAAAAATTTTAATATGGAGTCGATTGTTCGAACCTTGGTCCGGAAATACGAGGAGGCATTTAAAGTGAGTTGTTTTGTGTATAAAGAGTGTTTTTATGTGTTATGGAAATTTCTTTTTTTTTCTTATTTTTGTGCGTTCTTGTTGTAATGTTTCGTTTTTTTTTCTGTCTTTTTTTCTAGCGGGATCTTTTCCGGGGATTCGCTAAAAAGCGTAATATCCGCAGCGGTGGAAAGCCCTGGACCATATGGGATTTTGAGGGTTTCGACTTCTTTGACATCCAGTGGATGTTTGAGGGGAGGAGCGGGGAGGTGCATCCCGAAGACGATTGGGACCATCCCGCCTGGTCGTCGCCTCAAGGTGTTACTTCGGCGTACGACCCCAATTGTTAGAGAGAGAAGAAAGTTGGGAAATTTTTTTTTTTTATAATTGTATTTGTTTTTTAAAGCCTTCTCCTCTGAGTGAGGGGAGGAGGAATAAATGTGAAAAGAAAATTTAATTATTGTTTCATTTATTATTTGTGTTTTTGCCTCTACCCGTTCCTTTAAGTTTTTTCTTATTTCAACGTATTGGTGTTGTTTAGTTGCATGCGGTTACGGTCGGCCTTTTAAGGGGCTCTTTGCTGTCAGAATGCATGGTAAAAAAAGGATTCAGAAGCATGGTAAAAGATTTCTTTTTTCGACGTTTTCTTTACCGACAGTATGGTTTTGCGTTTGCCATACCGGTGGTGTGTATGTTACCTCACGGGGTAATGGACATGGTGGGTAAAGACGTTCTGGGTTGGTATTATCAGCATTGGGTATATGTGTTTGAGTTATCTTCTGTCGGGGTGAGTGTGTTTGAGTTACCTCCTGTAGGGGCAAGTTTTCTTTATTTTCGCTGTCTTTTTCCTGTGCGGGCGTTTGAGTGTGAGTCTTTTCAGAATTTTTCGATAGATGGAGAAGGAGATTCGTTACTGAGTCCCAAGTTAATCAAATGAGCCATATGCTCCAACCATAGATCGTGTGTAGGGCATAGCCATATACTAAGGTGTCGATTGCGAATTTGATGCTTTTGAGTGTCACCCATATTCCTATTAATGTTGTGCTAAATGTGCCGACTGTATTAAAGAATGAATGCATTTTTCCCCAGAGTTTCTTTACAGATTCTTCTATGACTTCTCCGTTAACTCAATGTGTTATTGTTATTCCCTGATCGACTGTTTTTTCTCCGGTTGCTCCGCGTGCGATTGTATTGAGAACTGCTGTTCTCTCTACGGGGAACATGATACTTGTACGTAGGTTTTCTAGGTTTTGCGGCGAATAGATTCCGCTGTCTGCGAGATGCGCAGGTGTGACAAATTTCCATGTCGGTTTTGTAATGGCTGGGATTTGGTCAGGGGCTGCTGCTTGGGCTAATTGCGGTAAGGATTGGTACCAATTGTTGTTTGTGTGGTACATGGGTGCTAAGAATGAATTGCATTCGATTTGGTGACCAGTTCTCGTTATTATTCTGGTTCTTGGCATCATAAATAAAGTTTGGTTACCGCGCGTTATGGGCAGTTCTTGGAAGCATTCTTTTGTTTTTCTTGTTACTACATCAACGGGTACACATTTTGCTAAACGAATTTCTTCTCCTGCAACATGTGCTATATACCCGGGTTTGTTCATGTAATGATACGCGAATTCTGCGGGTGCGAATGAGGCAAATCCTAGGGTGTTACGGAGTACGCGTTTCTCGATTTCGCATTCTTGTTTCATTACGTTGTTGTAAAGATTTGTTATTTGATTTCCGATGTTTTTCACTACGTATATTAATTTTGTGTTTACATAAGCGAAAATGTCCATGTTTACTACTGATATTTGTTTTGATGGGGAACTGTCTCCGATAGTTATTTCTGAAATAAAGAGTTTTGGGTGTTCTGTTCTTAAGAGATTATAACCGCAGACTGAGGTTTTTCCTTTGATTGTTAGTACAAAAGTGATTTCTGATGAAGTGATGGAGAATATTTCTTCTCCTTCTAAAGTTTTCTTTGTATCTTTGATTTTTTCTGCTCTACCTTCATAAATAACTTCGTAATTATCGAATTTGCATCTTTCTTCTGGTACTGGATTCCAATGAGTATTTCCGCCTTCCCAATCAAGGCAAGTGCCTGCATTGAGTTTGCATCTACTTCCAGATCCTGATATGATTTCGTTTTGTTCTAAGTTTACTGTTGCTTCGTACTCACGGGAGGTTGATATGAATCTGACCAGTTACAATAACATTGTCCCAATTACCGCAAGGGTCTGAGTAAGATGTTCCTTTACAGGATGAATCGCTACCGATACTTCCTGCCATTACGATGGGTCTAGGATTGGAAGAGTTTATTCTTAAGTTATTGAAAAGGGTGTTGTGTGCTTGATATGTCTTTTCAAAGTGGATTTTGTAGTATTCATCGGGTAAAACTTCTTGAATATATTCGATTTCGCTATTTTTTACTTCTGATGTGTGTGAATGCATGCCACAGTATTTTATGTTTCTTTTGATTTCGCTTTTGCATTGGCGGACTTTGATATGTGAAAATTCTACCTGTCGTAATAACTTAATGTTTGTTGTTGTTACTGCTGGTTCATGTATGGGTATGTCGCATTCTTGAATTTCTAGCAACGATAGTGTTGTGATGTTCATTGCTGGCGCTCCATAATCGTATGCGATCAGTGGGTAGGTTCCTCGCCATAGACAGGTGAGAATAGCGATGGTCAAAAACATCTTACGGTACATGTCCATTTCCATGGAAAGGATCGACTACGTGAGTGTTTTTGAGTTATTATTGTGTACATTTTTTTTTTAATGTGCTATTTTCGCTCTGTCGCAATGGATTATTTTTCTTTTCTTGTTTTCTAATTCAATTTCGATGTCGTTTTGATCTTCGAATGTTCTTGTAATTATGTCTGGACCTTTATAGTTGTCGTCAAATTTGCCTGTTTTCGGATTTTTAACTAGGTGGATTTTATCACCGACTTTGAATTTTACAGGGTTGATTTTTCTGCCGTAGTAGTCTTTTGATTTTTATTTTGCTGTTTCTAGGTTATCGTGAGCCAGTTTTTGAACTTCTTGTAATTGTGTCGCGAGATTTTGTACGTGATCGTCATACGTAAGGATTTCGTTCATGTATGCGAATTGTGAGGGTAGACGAGCTTCTCTGCCTAGCACTATTTGGTAGGGTGTGAATTTCGTTCCTTCGTGAACGCTTGTGTTGTACGCGAATGTAGCTAATTTGAGCCGTTTGTGCCAATCTTTTTTGTTGGTGTAGTGCTTCAAGTAATCTGTGTGAACTTGATGACTACGCTGGAGAGATCCGTTTGATTGTGGGTGGAAAGCCGTTGTTTTGATTTGTTTAATTTTCAATACTTTAGTTAGTTGGTTCATGACTCGGCCAATAAAGGCTGCTCCTTGATCGGTCAGAATTATTTTTGGACAACCAAATAAGCATATGAAGTCTGTTACCAATGCGTAAGCGATTTCGTTTGCGGTTGCGCTCACAAGAGGTTGTTACGTCCCGAGAGAGGGGATCGCTATATTCACGGAGGTATTTATGCTTGACCGCGAATTTTGATGTCCGAACGATGTTTGCGATTACTATACTATTTGGATTTGGATTTTTATGATGTTTAGGTTTGTTTGGATTTGTTTGGGTTTAGAGATGTTTGTCGTATCAGTGAGGGTTTTTGATTCCTCAGAATAATTGATCACACACAATTTTACACACTAATTGATTTGGGTTTTATTCACTGTTGTTTTCACTTAATTGTAGAGTTACACAAGTTGGTTTTTATTACGATGTTGAATTATTATTAAAAGAGTTAGTTAATAGTTTATTTACGATCCTGTTTTAGATCAGACCGGAGTTAACGATATAGGATTTTGGCGTTTGCAAGGACGGTTTACACTCGCCTTGATGAACTCGCGAACTTATATAAAATTGTATTAGTCGCGGTTAATGAAACAGAGATTATTCTAAGAGATGTAGAGTCTCTGAGATTTCGCTGTTAACTGATTGTTCTAATTCTGAAATTTGGGTCCTGGAGTTGGATTCTCTGTAGGATTTTTGGGGGTAAGATGACGTGGAAGGGACTGACTTTGTTATAGTTTAATTTTGGGATTGGTCGAGGAGTCGTTAACTTGGTTTGGTATTTTGTGATTGGGTCAAGTTATAGGAGAGACTTTTCCGGATAGTGATTGGAGGAAAAGTCGTTATATTTTTCTAGGAAGATAGCAGGGTTGCTCTGGTTTTGAGTGGTTGCACGTGCGTGCTCTGGATTTTGGAAAGTGGATTTTTACGACTTAAGGCGTATGGGAAAAGGTTGAGTTTAGGGTGGTCTAATTTTCGAGTATCGATAGATTTATGGTTTCCTGGCGAAACCAAATTCGTGAAATCTGAGATTAAGAGATGAAGGAATAAGAGTCAGGATTTATGGATGATGCATTTGGCGACAGAATGTCGGGTCTGTTTGGAAAAAGTATTTTCCAGTTTTATGACTTTTCCTTGAAACAAAAAAATAAGGGATGCTGAGTTCTCTTGGCGACTGAAAGTCGAGTGGTGTCTGGAAGACACGTGGCTCTATGAGTTTGTGGGAAGTATGATATGAGAAACTGGGATATGGAAAAGGACTGTGTGTTTCCTTATATTCTATATATTAACGTTAGAGAGTATATACTATTACAAGAGTATATACTCGATTCTATGATTATGCGATTAATTATATGTTATTTATCAACGAATGATGATGTAGGTACAAAAGTGTACCTTCTGATGGTACCTGGTTAAGAAGGGTAAATTGAAAAAATTTATGGGGGGCCTAGCGTTAGGCTAGGACGTAACACCTCCCTCCTTCAGATTGAGCGTCTCGCTCAACGAAATTTATATTCAGAATTGAAGGTTTAAAATGAATTTTGTGACATCATCGTTTGTCGATTTACATTGTTTTGAGGTAAGTGTTAATAATTAATATCTAGGTAAAAGTACAAATTTGTTTTTTTTTTTTTTATTTTTATTTTTTATTATTTGTACTGCTAATATTAGTATGAATATGATTAATATGGTTAATATTAGTATGAATAATATGATGTAAAAGTTGAGTAATTAGGTTATTCGTACATAGTATTTTGAGATTTTTATATTTGTTTTTAGCAATTTATGTGGGTCAATATGTATTTATATGACGATGTACATTTGGTTACAATTGTTTATTTGTAATTTGTTTAAAAGAAGTATCCTTAGGGTTAGGTTCTTAATGTTACTTTATAGTATTGTTAGTTGAATATTGTGTATTTCGTTCTAGCATTAGAAGAAAACGGGGTATGTGTCTATATAGACATATGTATACGCTGTTGTACATGTGTTTTACAGTTTGTACCTACTCCAGAGTTCGAGGGGTACCAAAAACGGTTGATTTTTTTTTTTGCGTTACTCGCTGTAGGCGGTCAGTTTGAGTCCAATGTTTTTATTGGTTGGGTAGTTTGTTATAAAAAAAAATTTTGACCAATTGGATTTTGTAGATTTTAATTTTTCAAGGAGTGGGGTAGTTTTCTTTAGGGTTAGAGGTGGGAAAAAGTTTACTTCGTCGCGAATTTTTGGAGCGTCTGTCAAAACACTCTCCGATCTCTTCGAAGAAGTATCAATCTATCGTCTTCTTTGAAAGGAAAAAGAAATTGAAAAAAATAAAAAGTAAAATGAATACTGCCGATATAAGGGCGCTTGTGAGGTCGTACGAGGAGGCCTTTATTGTGAGTAGTTCTATTTGAGGTCTTTATTTTATTTGTGATTTGTGTTTTTATTTTTTCTTAATATTCTTGTTTTGTTTTATTCCTTTCAGAAAGAGGTCTTCCGTCGGGTTAATCGGCGGAGGCTATGTCGGGAGGATGCTCGAAAGCATTTGGAGTCCTTCGATACCCTGCGGGGTTTCGATGTGTTCTCAATTCGGTGGTTATTCGAGGGTCGATTGGGACGAGACGTCCATCCGGAGGACGACTGGGACCACCCGGCGTGGTCTTACCCAGATCCGGAACTCGCGGCGTACGATGCCGATTAAAAAAAATAATAATTAATGTAAAGTGAAATTTTAGCATTCCTTCTCCAGTGGAGAAGGGATGAATAAATGTAAAATTTTCCGTATTTTGTGTTTGTGTTCACTTCAACCTTTTCCTTAGTTAGTAAGAAAAAAAAGTAGAAAGTGAGAGAAAAAAAGGGGGGACGGAGGGCAGGGGAGAGTTTACTCTCCTCTGTTCTCTGTCTCCTTTTTTTTGTATTCTTTGAGTTACCGACTGCTGAAAATGTCGGTGACTTCGTTATCCTTTAGACGCCAGATTTACCGACGAGGTAGTGCGGATGCCAAGTAGGTACCGTTTTGTTTTCTTGGGACTTGTCTGGGCATGACGGATATAACCTACCTACTTCGCCGTCGCTGGTTTGCGTCGGGGTTGGTTTTTGTATGGGTTGGTCTGTAGGTGTTTCTTCGTCGTTGTTTTTTTGGTTTCTGGATAAATGGAGGAGGAGATTTGTCACTGAGTCCCAGATTGAGCCTATTAGCCAAAGGCTCCATCCGAAGATCGAGTGTAATGCGTAACCGTGCACTAATGTGTCGATTACGAATTTAATTGTTTTCAGGATCATCCATATACCAAGTAGTGTGGCGCTGAATGAGCCAACAGAATTGAAAAATGTGTACATTTTCCCCCAAATCCTTTCCACAGATTCCTGGATAACTTTGTCATTTACCCAGTGGGTTATTGATATTCCTTGATCGGTTGCACTATGTCCTGTCGCTCCTCGGGCGATAGTGTTTAATACTGCAGTTTTTTCTATAGGGAACATGATGCTAGTTCTTAAATTTTCGAGATCTTGGGAGGAATATATACCACTTTCGGCAAGAAATGCTGGTGTGATGTATTTCCAAGAGGGTTGGGTGCTCGCTGTGATTACGGCTGGTGCTATTGCGGGGGCTAGTGCTGGTAGACTTTGGTACCAATTATTGTTTACGAGGAACATGGGAGAGAGAAAAGAGTTGCACTCGATTTGGTGTCCTGTCTTGGTAATAATTCTGGTTCTGGCCATCATGAACATTGATTCGTTCCCTCTTTTAATTGGGAGTTCTTGGAAACATTCCTCTGTCTTTCTTAGTATAACGTTTACTGGTACACATTTTGCAAGGCGAATCACTTCTCCTGCTACATGTGCTATATAGCCTGGTTCGTTCATATAATGGTAAGCGAATTCGGCTGGTGCAAGAGATGCGAATCCTAAGGTGTTACGGAGGACTCTTTTTTCTAGTTCGCATTCTTGTTTAATGATGTTGTTATAGAGGCTTGTTATTTGGCTACCGAAATGTTTTGCTACGTAGACGAATTTCACGTTCATGTATGCGAATAAGTCCATATTTTTTACCGATATTCTTTTCTTTGTGAATGTGTCACCGTAGATCTGTTCTAATATAAAGAGTTTTGAATGTTCCGTTTTTACAAGTTTATAGCCGCATACTGAGGTGAATCCTCTAGCTGCTAACGCGAAAGTAATGTCTTCGGATGTGATTGAAAATATCTCTTCACCGTTAATCTTGTCTTTTGTATCTTTAATCTTTTCTGCTATGCCGTCATATATGACTTCATAGTTTTTGAAGCTGCACATTTCTGTAGGTATTGGGTTCCATTGAGTGAAACCTCCTTCCCAGTCAAGGCAGGTGCCCGTGTTATGTTTACACCGCGTACCAGATCGTAAAATAACTTCGTTTTGTTCGATATCTACTTCTGCTTCATACTCATATAGACTGATAAATAATTGACCTGTAACAAGTACATTGTTCCAGTTCCCGTAGGGGTCGGAATATGATCCTCCTTGACAGTGTCCTTCGTAGTCCACTGTACCTGTTATTACGACTGATCTTGAGTTAGTGGAGTTCATTATTAAGTTGTCGAACAAAACGTTGTACGCTTGGTAAGTTTTAGTTGAATGGACTTTAAGACATTCTTCCGGTGAAATTCCTTGGATGTATTCAATGATACCGTTTTTTCTTCCGAGCTGTAAGAGTTCATGCCGCAGTATTTAATTGTTCTATGTACTTCTATTTTGCATTGCCGTATTTTAATCTGTGAGAATTTTATTACTTGGAGGAGTTGAATTTTTGTTTTCGTTATTATTGGTTCGTGTATAGGAATGTCGCATCCTTGGATATCCAATAATGAGAGAGTTGTTATGTTCATGGCCGGTGCTCCACAATCGTACGCGATCAATGTATAGCCCGGTTGGAACAGGTATGTCAGGAGAGCGATGGTCAAAAACATCCTTCGAGTGTTGTCCATGCTCCTGAAAAGGTTCCGAGACTGTGAGTGTTTGCGGATTTTTATGATCTTATTAATGTGCTATTTTTGCCCGGTCACAGTGTATGATTTTACGTTTTTTGTTTTCTAACTCTATTTCGATATCGTTTTGATCTGAGAATGTTCGTGTTATTTCGTATGGACCCTTGTAATTGTCATCAAACTTTCCTGTTTTGGGGTTTTTTACTAAATAGATTTTATCACCTACTTTGAATTTGACAGGGTTGATTTTCTTATCATAATGAACTTTTGATTTTTGTTTTGCAGTCTCTAGGTTGTTGTGAGCTAATTTTCGTACTTCTTGTAGTTGTGTTGCTAGATTTTTTACGTGGTCGTCGTACGTGAGTATTTCATCCATGTACGCGAATTGAGAGGGTAGACGGGCTTCCCGTCCCAAGACTATTTGGTATGGCGTGAACTTCGTACCTTCGTGTACGCTTGTATTATAAGCGAAGGTGGCGAGTTTAAGCCATTTATGCCAGTCTTTTTTATTGGTATAGTGCTTCAGATAATCCGTAAGGACTTGATGGCTTCGTTCGAGGGAACCGTTCGATTGCGGGTGAAAGGCTGTAGTTTTTATTTGTTTAATTTTTAGGACTTTCGTTAACTGTTTCATGACACGGCCAATGAAAGCTGCTCCTTGATCGGTCAAAATGATTTTTGGACAGCCGAACAAACAGATGAAGTCTGTTACCAATGCATAGGCGATCTCATTAGCGGTCGCACTCATGAGAGGGATTGCGAATGAGAATTTCGAAAGATTATCTTGTATGGTGAGGATAAAACGATGACCTTGGTCTGATACCGGTGTTATCGGTCCAACTATGTCCATAGCGATCTTATCGAATACGTTGATCGGAGTGTCGGTGAGGACCATAGGTTGTTTCGTTTTTATTCTGACCAACTTTCTTCTTTGGCAACTTTCGCATTGTCTAACATAATCTTCTACTTGTTTTTTGAGATTGTTCCAAAAATATTTTTGACGAATTCTGTTGTATGTTTTCGTTACGCCTTTATGACCTGCAATCGGGGATTCATGGCATTCTTTTATTATACCTGGTCTATCCTCGAGTGGTGGTGTTATGATCTCGTCTTTGCAAATCCTAATCTGAGTGTCTGTATTTACGAAAATTTCGCGAATAATGTTTTTTATTTTGATCCAGGTTGAGCGATCGAAATTGTTTCTTTTTTCAGAGACTGTTGCTGATTTAATTTGAAATTCTTCCATTTTGGTTTTCAGATTTTGAATTGACTTTGTAAAATTTTCTTGAGTTGGGGGTGATAAATCGTTTTCTTGAATTATTAACGCAAAAACTTTCTTGTTTTTGTTATTTGTAACTAATACTTGACCTACTTCCAATTTATCGGAAGGGGTTAGTCTGAGTACACCTAATTCTATTAATCTTTTCCCGATTTCGTTTGAGACTGTGCCGTCGGCGGATATGAAGCATATGTAATTGTCTTTAATCATCTCGAGATTGTCATTTGTCTCGATAATATTGACAACGTTTATATTAGTGTTGTCGTTGTCGATTGTTGTATTGTTTGGAGTTCCTTCAATAACAACAGGAGGAGTATTATTTTGTGGGGGTGAGATGATTCTTACAACCGGTGTAAGAGGACGGTTCGGTTGTGGTGTTTCGTTATTAGAAGGGGGATCCCTAGCTATTTCCTGTTCGTAAGGGAGGATTTCGTATTCCGATGGTACTTGAGCTTCCTCTTCTGATGGTATGCTAGTGTCATTATCCGAAAGTATTTGATTTGCATTTCCTTGGATTGAGATATTAAAGGGTTCTTGGGACATAGATTTTTCATTTATTGAGATTATGGGATCTTCGTTTATTGCTTGTGTTTGAGAGTCGTTTATGTTCGTAGGAGGATTATTTTCTATCGGATTTATTTCGGTTTGTACTATAGTTGGTGTTGAGTCTGTAGTTTTCATTGTGGATAATTCGTCGTTCGTGTTTTCGACGATTCTTTTTGGCCGTACCCGTTTTTTCGTTTCATGGGAGTGTTCTCCTGTCTCGGTACAGTACATACATTGTCTTTGCTTTCGTATTCTTGTTGACTTACGGGTTGGCTGTAATGGTGGTTTTTTCACCCTTGGTTTCCTAGGAGGTTTTGGGATTTTCCAGGCAGTTGGGCTGTTAATTTTTTCTACTGCTACGTCTGGTATTACTTCCTCTACGGTACGTTCCGTATGTGAGGGATTAGGATTTTCATTTTCTTTTATAGTTTCGATTTCTCTTGGCGAAATTGTTTCTTTCGGTTTCTCTACTGGGTTGACATGTGTTTGTTGTGTGTCTTCTCTGTCTTGGGAGAGAGTGAGTGATTTTTTTTGTTCGGGCTCTCGCTTTTGGTATATGTTCGAAGGGTTTTTACGTCTTACTATGGAACGAGAGTTCGAATATTCTCCACGGTCTGAATTTTTTTCAGTCGCGAGTGAGCTTGTAATGTTTTCCAGCTTTCTTCTTGCGCGTCTGGTAGGGGACGGCGTGAAAGATGCTGAGTTTCGTGAACGTTTGTCGAGAATTTGATGTGTGAGTTTTCGGTGGAAACTATTTTTTCCTTGTACGTTACGCGTTGTAACCATTGGGTTTGCCTGGGGATTATCTATGGGTTTATTGCTAGAATCTGGTTGAGGTAGTTTTCTACAGTGGGTTGATGTGACTGCCAGCTGTTTTTCAGGGCTTTCTGACTGTATTAACATTCTAAATGATTGGTTGACTTCGTCATCCAATTCCATGTCTGAATTTGATGAGTGTTTTTTAGGGGTTTCAACCGTTAGAGTGGCTGAGTTATGGGGATTTACGTCTGAATTTTTGCTAACTTTTGGTTCGGGTGTTTTCGGCACATGTGTAGAAATAAAGACATACTGTTTTTTCGGCGGGTGATGGGGTTTTTGGTGCGAGTTCTCCGATGATTCTATATTCGGCTATGATTTCGTAATTAGGTTTTTGATTTGGCTGTGCTATAGGTTTATGGGTTTCTGTATTTACTGAGGTTACGTGGACAGGATTGTCCTCGTGTTCGTCTGATGAAGACGATGATTTATCTTTTGAGATGTTGTGGAATGGTAATTTTCGTCTGACGCGGTCTTTCCTTTTCTTTAAACTTTTCCTTTTGCGTTTGTCGTACGCTGAGTAGGTTGCTTGACTTTCTGAGTTACTAACTTGGAATTCTTGATTACAATTTATTGGTGATTTTATTTCATTTCGGTTCGTTGTTTTGGGTGAACCCGTTTGTTGTTGATTTTGCAAATTTGT
>JACEOJ010005558.1:0-11423 GCA_013761285.1 Campoletis sonorensis | reverse complement strand
CTCTCTCTCTCTCTCTCTCTCTCTCTCTCTCTCTCTCTCTCTCTCTCCGTCTCTTAGCTTTCGTGATTTGTCCTTCTCTTACTTTTTAGCCGTGAATCCCTCTATGCTTGCAAAGGGAGCAGGGAATTGAGAAACAGAGAAGAAAAAAACGCCCCCGCACATTATCGTAAATCATCGTTTTCCAATAACGCGCTCTGCCAGGCCTCTTTACCGTTCTTCGGCCTGACGATCCTACTTCGAAAGCTTTGAGATCTCAGCATCTCTTTTTTCTTTCAACCTGCTTTCTGTACCGATACTTTGGTTTTTTTTTCTCGGCCTCTTAAACTACCACCTTTATATCCACAGTATTTTTTCTCAATCAATTGAATCTCCGCGGCTAATACGATACACCACTGATAAAATTTTCTAGCGAATAGCAACAACTATTTATCGAAGCACTCTCGGTAAAACCACTTTACAAAGGAGCCATGTGAACAGAAATAATGCAATTGATTCTCGCTTCCCAACGCCTGCTTCGGACTGACTCCGCAAATAGAGACTTTTAACTTCGTTGGAGCTGAACTCACGCTTCACCTCAGATTCCTTTCAGAGTCCGCTCTTGAATCTCCAATGTCAGTTTCATTACCAACAGACACACGAAAAAGTGAGAAAACGGAAAGAAGAAAACTGAAACTTGGCGGAATGAGGTTGGAAGAACCGGTCAGGGTTGCTGGCCGTGCGTGACGTCTACGTTGAATCAAGATTTCCGGGCACGTGGTCCGAAAGGAACGAAAGGCAGTCAGTCCTCTATATCGTACTTTTCATTGGTAAGACGGTGAAATTTCATTTGCCCATACATACGGCCAGAATACTCTTAATGCTGTCAATCATCTGCCCTTGGAAATCGATAATGGTAACGGCCAAAAAAAGTACTGATTTGAGCTGTCAATTCCCAAAACTCTCATTTCGATCTTTCCGATGCTCTTCCAGTGCGTTTTTGAGCCTTCAAAACAAGTCGACTGTTCGGTCTCATTCTCGAAATAACTCTCTTCTGTCACCATAAGAAATTTGTGACAAATTGACTGCAATTTCTGAATTGCATAAATGCATTGATTTTGAAGTTTGCAAAAGTCTTTACCATCAAAGTTGTCGGTTTTCACGCGTCGCTCCCAAACTCAATAATGTTTATGTTCAAATTATAATTCGATCATTTCTCGCCATGCTTTTCCGTCGATGGGAATCTTCACGCAATCTTACATATCGATCGTAACGCGTAATTATCATCATCGATAACTATACGGAAAATGTTCGATAGTCGTTAAACAGGGTGGTGAGCTTTGGTGTTGTAATAAGTAAAAACTTAGAAGGGTGTCGTTAATACACATCGTCATTCTCGTGTATCCCTTCGATAAATCTGATTACACGGCCATTATCAGGCTTCACTTTGTCATTTCAAACAAAAGAGAGAAAGAAGGATCAAGGGGAATGAGAAAATAGGGTGTGAGAAAATCAAGACTATGAGGAACGACTGCAAGGGAATGTTCAAGGTGGAACATCGTGTCTCTGGCTCCTTTCGTGAAAGTTCAAGACACGCCAGAGGCTACGACGACCATAGAAAACGACGACCCTTTCTGTGTGTCACTTGGGGATGTAGTCCGTTGCCTCCCTCTTCGGGGGGATGAAAAAATTTCATTGTCTTCGCCGAGGTTGGCCTACCGAAAATGTATCAAAAGATTTCTTTTAAAAGTGAAGCCAACATTCATTCTCAATTTTACAACAATTGACCCCACACACGCCGTTGTTTCTATTAATTCCGATGCTATGACCCACGTGACTCTGCGGGCTTATGACCCTTGATGGAATGGTATTTTGTTAGACATTTTTTTTTTAATTATCAACTTATGCAATTCGCAAGTAAGTTAATGACACAAGTCTCGATGTTGGCGAGCGATTAATTTCACTTTGTTTGACATTTTGAAAAAAGTTGAACTTTGACCTTGCTGAAAATACTCAAGTTGCTAGTAATCGAAATTTTTCGAATTCGTGTGCATTTTTTCAACATAATTCAATGGGTTTTAGGACTTTTCTTTAAAAACGTTTTGAATATATATTCAGTGAAAATTGCATCATCGTCCAGTACCCGTGGGAAAAATAAAACTAGAAATAGCCAGTATGTGAGGGTATGAAGAGGGGTGAGAATTGGCAGAAAAGTCCATTGAAGTCTCAGTCCAGAGAGAAGCCCTCGAAGAAGAGCCCCTTTTTATAGCTTTAGATGTATATACAGATACAGACTGACGAGAGGAATACCGACGAAACCACCGCGAGGTAGCTTGAATGCGCATTTTTACTAAATTAAAAAGTATCGTGTGACTGCGTTGGGAACTGGTCGAAATATATACATATATATAAATGTCTATAACGTACCAACTGATTATATATGTTGTTATATTGCAGGAGAAAAGGTTGGAGTGTATGGAGAACGCGTGCCTATGCCACGTTCCGTTTCTAAAGCGTTCTTAAAGCATCGCCCCCGTTCCCTCGCGAAAGCAAAGCCACCCGAGCTTCCGGACTACCCTTAACCCTCTCGTTCGCTCTTTTCTTTATTTTATTTTTTCCAAACCCTCGACGATTCCGCAAACTCATCTCTCTCTCTCACTCTTTCTCTCGCTCTCTTTTTCGTCTTGCTTACTCGCCCTCGTGCCAGCCTCTCGACTCCTCGAGTCCCCTCCGAAATTGCTACCCTTGTTTGCGTTTAATGCTGCGCTATTTTTTGTCTTCTTTTTTTCGGCCGCGTTCTTTCTCTGGCTTTTAGCTTGGCTCGATCTTCTACGTGGCTTTTTTTTAAACTCGGCTTCTCTCCCTCTCTCTCTCTTTCTTTCTCTCTCCTACTCACTTTATTCCTTTCGACTCTTACCTTCGCTCACTGGACGCCGCAGAAAAGACGTACTCACTCGGCGGATATTCCCACAGTACCGTTACAAGTCAGAGAGAGGGATGCTTTGCTCATTTTCGCTGTACTCCATCGTGTTTCGTTGGCGAGATGAGATATTATGAGAGGGAGTGTAACGAGGAATATATCAGTGAGAAAGAGAAAGAGAAGGAGATTGAGAAGAGGGAAAGGTTGGAAAAAAATTAAAATCGCAGTCGCCACTCCGTTCCACCCTTGACTCAACTCCTGCTTTTTTTTCTCTTGTGCTTTCCTCCTCCCCTCCCGCCCTTCTGTTTTACCTTCAGTGTCCACTCATCTCTTGTTCTCTCAGGAAATATATTTCTCGTTAAAAACGAAATCTCGCAATGCCACAGATTTTATCTACACTTTTTTCGTGCGGCCTTTATCATTATTGTTATGAGTGAGAAAGAGGGTCGTTTCTCATCAGGACACACAGTAATGTGAAAAAATTATTTGTACGAGTGTCCAGGACTGGGGAAGGTGGCAACCCAGGAACATAGAATTTACACGCTCCCAGAAACGAATAAATAAAAGATTAAAAATAAAAAAAATATATCTACAACGCGTCTTTCCACAGCCACCCCCCTGGTTTAAAGGGGTCGCTGCTTTGAGAGGGTGCCTCATTTTTCTCGCCCTCTCTCTCTCTCTCTCTCTCTTTCTCTCTCTCTCTCTCTTTCTCTCTCTCGACGTTCGGATCGAGCCCTTTGTTGCAAATACTTTGTCGGGGGCGACTGCGGTCTGACGAAACTCACCGGTATACGCCAATTCCTCCTCTCCGACCTCTCCACGTATTTTGCCCCCTCTCCCACTCTTTTCCGTTCATCCTTATCGTAACCTCCCTATCTCTCTCTCTCCCTCTCTTTTTAGGGAGCGAGCCGAGTGTGTATTTAATTTGTAAAAGTATTTCGTAATTCCGCGTGGTCGGGGAAGGAACGAGGAACAGCCCCCGCACCGAAAGGGGGTTTCTGCCTGTCCGCTCGCCTCTCTTGCCCTTTTATCCCTTTTCTCGTGTTCCCATACCGCATGATAGAGGCTTCCACGAGAATTCAAGAGTGAGGGAGAGAGGTCCTACAGATCCTTTCCATGCCGGTTACTTTATACATTTTTTCTTTAAAGTATGTTGAAAAAAAAAAAATTAATTGCCGTGCAAAAGTGAATTGTTACAATTCGAGGAAATATTATAAGAGTTTGAGAAAAATATTCGCCCACGAACCTTTTGAACTCGAGACATTTCGAGGAATTGTGTTCCCGCATTTTCCTATGACTCTTGTTCACAGGCTGAACCCGTATTATTTAAACAAAATTTAAACAATCCCGATCTCGTGTCAAAGACACATGTAGCTCTAAAAAATCTAAAAAATCAGCTGATGGCGTGATCAAACGCATAACTCTTGTCTTTTTGGCTGCCTGGACGAGACGGGAGTTTAAAAAATTGGATCTCGAGAGCAGCCAACGAAAACCAATAAAGGTTTTCCTTCCGTGGAAGTCAGTCCTCGTTTTTCCGGCCCTTTCTCTCATTATTTTTTGTTCTACTGCCGAGTTCTTTGGTACGAAGAGTTGCGGTAGTGCGGTCGCTCGCAAGGGCTCGTTCTCCGCATGCTTCTCCCACTTATATACATAGAAATATATGTATATGTAAGTGAATAATCTACTTGTAAATAAAAGGTCGTAACTAATCTCACTTTGCCCTTGCAATCGTCTGAAATACGCCATTTCCTTACCACTAGTAAAGTTATCCACACAAGAACCTTTTTTCAACGCCGCTTTTCTCGGTTTTGGACAAGCTTGCGGGATTGCAAATAAAAAGGGTTCTTCCTGGAACAAATTCTGGGACGAGTCACTGCCTAAACCACGAAAGAGTGGTCGAGGTAGTCACAAGAGTTTATTCGTTGATTAACTATCTTGCTGCTTTCATTTTACTTGCTTTTATTCATTTTTTTTTTCACTATTTATTATAGCGAAAGGCAATTTACGTAGAAAGGGTAGTTTTATGGCTTAGGTACTGTCGAGTGCATCGCTGTTGAACCATCTCGCATGTTCTGTTCCACTTGGAGCAAAAGAAAATGCTGTCCTGGAAGCGATTCTTTTATTTACTTATTTTACATCTTGATTATTTAAGAAAACAAATATTTGGAGCTTCCGAAAGCTGGGATTAAGTTATTTGTAAAAACAAAACATAAAAAATCAAGGTTAAAAAGATAAAAACACGATTTTTCGCTCGAGGGACGTTGAATTTGGACTATCGCAGCATCATTATTTCTCTCTCCTTCGATCGTCTCCACCCTTTGGAAATTCCTACTGCGGCCAACGGCACATAACATCCCTTAGATGGGGGTTGAGACGAGACTGGGTTATAGAAGTCGCGCAGGGAGAGGTACGGATCGGCTACTTTGCGATACGCGAGGCATCCCTTGCCTGTTTTACTCTCGTGCGAATCCCCGAGCGCAGATTAAGTCAGCCGTTCTTCCTTTTCGTACTTCTTACCCCGACCTTAAATATTCATCCCCCCGGAAAACCTGATAAAAATAAGGAGAGAGCTTCGCGCAGAGAACGCTTCTTGCACTACCCTTCATAGTTTTCTCACTTTTTTCGATCAGAGTTAATCGTGATATAAAATAAACTGCGGGGTAATTGCTACGGCGACAAACACTAATAATAATCAACAATTTACGTGTTTTTGTTCTCAGTAAAGAAAATCAAAAATAACGACTGTAAGGCGAGCTAATTATTCGAGAAAATAACATACACTGCAGCAGTGTCAATTTATGTCGTACTTTTTCCTTAAGCTCTGACGTATATTTAATAAGCTTTGCTTTTGAAAAAAAAAAAATCTGAAGCACTCCCTCATCGCGATCTCTCTCGCCAACGGTATTTAATGTCTCTCAAGCCTGACTTTAAGCCTCTTACACACTTCCGAGACTCTTAAGCCGGACAAAGAGATCCTTTTTTCTCCATTTCTCTCTTTCTTCCTTGGGGCTATTTGACTGGTGGTTTTTTTTTTTTGGCTCACTCGTGGTTCACGTCTCTCGAGTACGCTTTTCTCTCTGATAATTGAATCAAACGATTTATTTTGCCCGATTAAAAAATACCTAGAACGGTAGAATGAGAGAGAGAGAGAGAGAGACTCACACAATCAGAGAGATATCCAGTTACGAAAGCAGCTTTTTAAACCCCCTCCAATAGCACGATCGAGAAGACCGTATACAACGATTCCTCGGCGTGCCGGTATCCGGTTCTCACTCTATCTCCTCCCTTGCGAAAGAAGAACGCAAAAGAAGAGATCACCATGGGGGAGGGTGGCAAACGTTTGCCGTCAAGGGTAGTTCAGGGCTTGAAATGCGATCCTCTTTCCCGTTTATTTGCACTCTGCTCCCGTTCGTTCAGCCCCCGGGGGTATAAATAAGAAAAAAAAGAATCAGCTCTAGAAAGAGAAAAAAATTCTACCAAAATACCCCGATCACTTGTCGACACCTTCGGGCTAATAATAAAATAATACAATTTAACAACTGAATTTATATCGGTCCACGTTTGCCATTGGATCCTCTTGCATTGATGAAAAGAATAATTCCAATAACATGTTGAAAAAAATCCTTGATTCGAATAAAAAATTTCATGGCTTTTTTCTGGTTTTTCCAAATATTTTTTTGGGATACCAATCCCATTCTAGCCCCTTTTTTTTTTTAATGTTCTTTGAAATTTTTGCATCGAGATTTGATGCTCAAGGACGATGACGGAAATATTAAAATTTTCACTTTATGGGAAATAGTGATAGGAGGAATCTTAAGAACAAAACAATTTCCCCGCGACATTTCTTGAACTGCTATTCATAGAATTTGAGGGCTGCCGTCCTAGAATGGTAAATTTTAGGTAAATTTATCTCTTTCCACTTTAGAAGTACGCCGTTTGACCAAAAATCAAATAAATAAAATAAAATCCCGTATTTGTAATCTCGATTTATTTCGGCCTCTAGAGTGGCCTTAAAGACATCCTTACGAGACGTTTTGAAAGAATTAACCAAGAATTAACCGTCGAAAGAAGACGTCAACTTTTCGTGGTAAAAGAAAAGCATTCCTCGAGTCATAACGTACAATAAAATATACAATTTTTCCGACCGGAATTCTTAACGTAAAGAATAAAGAAAGAAATGTACATTTTATACGTAATTTCCTACAAAAATATATATCTATAAATGCAAAGCGTAACTGGTAGGCTTTCGATACTCGGAAGCATCATCCGCCTCTCCTTTCCTCTCGTTCCCTCATTCATTTCTGTATCAGGCGAATGGATGAGCCTGTCTGTCTCGGTGGCGAGCGAGAAGCCACAGATGGAAGTACCCGATTTATATGCAAATTCCATATTTGTCGCGGTTCGACCGTGAGACGAGAGAACACGCGAAGGAAGCACAGGGCAGATGGAAAGAAAGGCAAGAAATATTTTTATGGAGTTAGTGTCGACGTGTGCTTCAGGAGAAAAAAAAAATTGCGAATAATTTTTTTTTCTAAGTTTCGATCTATTGATCGACCCTGATTACAAAATAAGGTTTTAAAAGGTTTTGCATATATTTTCCCGACCACACCTGGCGTCTTCGATTTTTTATGATTTTTTTTTTTCTCTCAATTTTCCCTCCCCCATTCCTCGGTGTTTCCCTACCCCGTGGCTGGTTCGCACGATGTCGTTAATAAACCTAGAATCTCGCAAGCGACAGGGTTCACTCGCGTCTAATCACCCAACGTCCCGACGTCCCACCTTCATTTTCTCCATGCTGAACGCTCCCCCCTCGTCTCCTTTCACCCCCTCTACGACCTCGTATTTTGCCTGCAGACAACATCATCCGTGAGCAGAGAACGCTGGTACTCCTCACCTTCCAAGAGTCACCTGCATATTTGATGCTCAGTGTAAACATCCAACCCCTACCGAATAAATACCTCTCTCTCGCTCTCTCTCTTTCCCTTTCTCATGTTTTATCAACAATTTTCTACATGACGCTGGAAAGATTACTAAAAAAAGCACTCATCGTAAAAGGAACGTTTGCCGAACAACTTGAAAGAATAAAAATTTCTAAAGAAATAACGAGACGCACGCTCAAATTGGTAGCATTTTTGGAAGCCAGTCATCGAAATATCTCAAGTGAAAAATTTTACCCCCAACCCTCCGTGTTTCCCCAGTCGAAGCCGCGGAAAATGGAAGACTAATTGTTGAACATTTTTCAGTGACGATAAAGCGAGTCTGTCGGGGATGCACGCGAAGATTTGAGCGCGAGCAAAGGGTGGCTTCGATGACACACCCCCTGGAACACATGAATAGGCACACATTTTAACATAACACGCGGCTGACGTATATGGCATAAAAAATCGAGGGGATTTTCTATCGCGAGACGTTTGCAAGATGTTCCTTTGGGATTACCAAACATCCCCGTTATAAGCCCTTCGCGCCTAGATCAGTCTGATCACTCTCCGACTTTTCTACTGTCAGACTCGATTTGTTGGCTTTTTTTATATTTCCTACTAGTCAAAACGACGTGCTTTCGTTGGGGTTTTTTTTGTTTGTTTCTCTTTCAAGAACGATGAAGTGGGAGTGAGCGAATGGGGGAGGAAAGAAATTAGTCTTCGTGGAAAACGAGACGAAGCTATCTTCGCAAAATAGCGATTTTCACGGTGGAGGGTCGTTCCTTGCGATACAAGCGATTACCTTATTTATATTTGTCCTCGAGCAGACTCTACTAGACGTTTTCCGAAAGCAAGAAACTCGGAAGAAATTTATACGTATAGTTATATATTCGGTTAGAGACAGAGAGAGGAAAACGTAAGCATCTTCGTCAAGGGATAACGTGATAAATTATCGCGCGTCAAAGCCTCCTCGTGCATTCATTTGTAGCGTCGCGTTAGCACTGTCATTCGATACCATTACTCATTTCTCGCGTCTTTCGCATCTACTACGGAGAACCTCTTGCAAGCTTGGCAACTTCTTTCACAATTCTCCTAGCGTTTAATTTTTTTCCCCGCACCGATTCTGCTCGAGACAGCCTCAAGATTTTTCCTGGCACTTTAGATAAGAAATCGCTTGAAGATATCGTTGCGGTAAAAGAAAAAAAGAAAAGTAACATGCGGCAAATTCGAAAGCGAAAAAAGAAACATTTGTCGATATAAACAAATGAGGATTTAAAAAATCAAGGGCCATTTTGGATGACACATTCCATAAGAATTCGACATGGGAAACCATTTGCGTATCGAAACTTTTGGGACTGACAAAGTCCGCAAAAGGCAAACCACTTCCTCGCATACCGAGTCGCGTTCTTTCTTTTTTGCCTTTCAAATACTACGGAGATTGCGTTTTGACGTTTGATAGATTCATGGTTATTGGAATCAGAGTGGTTCTATTACATTGGCTAGAGAGGAAATCTCCTTGTGCTTATACAGTGGAGTCGAACGGAAAACCAACCAAACTTATCGCCAAGGGCAACGTAAATCAAGAGAACCCGAGGGCCACACCGCGCTCTCCAATATCTGTTTCGTCGATAGAGCCACGAACACTTTTTTTGCCTACGCTGCAGGTATGAGAAAAAAAAAGCTGCGAGAAATCTCGCACCCCTTGTGCTTCTTTCGATTCTTCGTTCGGCTTCAGATTTTCTTCAATGTTTCCAAACAAGAAAATGATGCAATGAGAAAACATTTTTTTGGAAAAATCTACCGTTGGTGGACCATTGCAGTTGTTTTTTCTCCAGCTGTATTTTAATAACCTCGTTAAACAGGGAAACGTTGCCATCTCGTTCAGCACGAACTTCTCATTTTTTCTGCATATTAAAAAAAAAAATTGATGTCGCTCAATCCCCCTGAACATTTTTTCCCACGCGTGTTGTCTTTCTTCTTATTTTCCAATGGCTTCATATTAAACTAGAAACTGCCTTCGTAACGTTCGCAAATGGCTCCTCGTTCCAGAATATTTTTCTTTCTTTTTTCTCTTCATTGGCAAGAAACTTCCCAGAGGATTTCGGAAGGCAGTTTTGTGGTGACCTGGCTCTCACTATCGTCCTTTCTCTTTTGGTCTTTCGACGTTAACTGGACCAGGGACTCCCCGAACTACGTTTCCTCCAGGCGACACCAATCGCGGATGAGGACAAGGGAGTTTTGTGTTTTCATCGATTTACTCGAGAAGAGGATATCCGCGTTTTGTCTATCCTTCCTTTTATTGGCCATAAAAGCAATAATGCGATACCGTACGCGGAATTCCCGATTTTTCACGATCGAGTCCACGAAAAAAAAAACGATAGAAAAAAGTTAAACAGTAAGAGAAAGAGAAAAAGAGAGAAACAAAGGGAAGAGGTCACCCCTGATGGTGACTTTTGTCCCTCTTGCTCTGCCCTGCCGCGAAAGTTCGATCGAACGGTCAGAGAATCTTTCGCTCCTCTTTCCAATCGTAAAACAAACGAAAAAAATCTTTCCTCCTCCATATACCTTCAAGATAAATGACTTTAATTTAGCGACGAAACGAAAGTGTAAAAAGACATGTTATGGTGTTCGTCCTCGAAGGGGATGGCAGATGAGTAAACTTGACGATGTCTCAATGCCTTTGCTCGCGACTGCAGAAAAAAAAATCATCACAAAGGCAAACAAGATTTTAGCCAGAGAAAACAAGTGAGATGAGGGAGATTCTTATCAGGCGAGTCTAATTTACTTACATCTCTCTCTCTCCAACTTCTTTCGTTCCTAGGTTCGCCGTTTTTTTCTCCCTCGCCGACGACGTGACTGCATTGCCCCATTTGCAAGTATGAAATTGGTCGGTGAGCAAAGGAAGTGGGAGTGGGAGGGGATGCTGTAAAAAATGAACGTTGAGATGGCCTCATTTTTGAAGCTACTCAATTCTGACGGGACATTAAGTTTAATACGTGTTGCTTTAATGACACTTGAGGGTGGCTGCAATATTCTTGCACTTTTGCTCTCGAATTTTCTCGTTATTTTGAGAAGCTTTACAGCGAGCCTGTTTTTGCTTTATTGACCAAAGAAAAATCATTTGATTTCGTATCCACTTGCCCTTTTTTCTTGTTGTTGTGTCAAATTGTAAACACGCGTGAAGAAAAACAGGATCTCAGTGTCCATGGCAAAGCTCACTGAAGAGATTTCATGGTGAACGACACCTTGAGCCGAGATTACCAGCACTAGAGCAGTACTCAGAATCCTCTTTGCCAGAAATCTCTTTCTCTCTCGACCTTCCGGCTTGTCCTCGTCCACAAGAGCAAGATGGAGAGAAAGAGTGGATTTTCACCCCTCTCGCAGTCTTACGCGTGTTCCCTTGGCCGTACAATCTTTTCTCACGTTCAAGCGAGGACGACAGACCGTTTGGAAGCTTAGCCATCCCTGTAAATGCTATGTAGGGTCTCGTTTTCACAAGCTCTTACATTAACTCATCGTGTATACATATAACTTTATGGAGACTGAATAAATTCGGGGGCAAGTAAGTCTCGTCTCTGACTCGTAGAATTCTTCTAGAGACGATTTTT
>JACEOJ010005557.1:0-15687 GCA_013761285.1 Campoletis sonorensis | reverse complement strand
AAGGATAAACATGTCTGAACTTGTCCACTCTATTCATCACATCTTTTGTTCATAAAGCGGAGAAAAGACTGTAAGATCCGCCCGGAAATGGAGAAAACAAAGAAACATGTTTGAACAGTCCACTCTATTCATCACATCTTTTGTTCATAAAGCGGAGAAAAGACTGTAACATCCGCCCAGAAATGGAGAAAACAAAGAAACATATGTGAACTCGTCCACTCATCACATCTTAGACTGTAAGATCCCCCCCCCTCTACCATCTCTCTCACACCCATACCTACCCGCCCTAACCTGCCCCGCACATTCCCCCGTCCCCGCACCCCCCCTGAGATCCCCTTGATTTAGAACCCGCCTAGCCTAACTACTCCAAACGAATTTAGAAATTAGAAGTATATAGCTACAAAATGTCGATCTTCGTTTTTCATTTAAGACTGGAGAAATACACGGTGGTTCAGAAAGACTTGCTGTCCGGATACCCTCGGGTTCGGGACAATATTCCAAGTATTTCTACTTAGCCGTTTTGAAAAATTGAAGGTAGTTTTCTAATGGTAGGCAATCGAATTTGAGCTTTTTCAGCCAATGAGAAGGTCGCTTGCCGCCATGATGTACAACGCCTCAGTGTCGTCTGTCATAGGGGCTAAAACGGGGCTCCCGCTCGCCTTCAGAGCGAACATTTTCGTCGATTGTTTCGAAGGCAATGTTACACGACACGACTTTCGCGCAAAAGGAATCGGTCAGTGGTGAGAAGTTGGTGATGTGTGTGACAGGCGCGATGACATAGCCTCTGCATTTTCGCAAAGATACTGAATGTTCAGTGACGCTCGTCGCGCGATCGTCTCTCGCAATACTTGTAATAAAACAATGCATGTGGGAGGTCAAATCGATACAATTGTTTATATCAATAATTCATAAACGGCGAAAAAAACCTTGGACAAGTGCATTTATTGACCCCCGTTTCCATTTGTTTTCACGAAAAAAAACTACCCAAAAAAGTACGAAATTCTCAAAAAATTGGCAAGATCGAAAATGATTTACCTTCAGCACTAAAATTTATAATATCAATAATAGGACAAGTGTTTCATTGTCGCTTGAGGATGGAGTATTAAAAACAAAGCAAAAAATAGTTGGGCATTGAAAAAAGTCACAATAAAAATAGGTCAGAAGAACAGAGTCCAGAAAAAAAAATCGGAATGAGAAAAAACTGGAAAAAAAAAATTTCAAACGAAAAAAATTTAATTGAAAAAAAAAAAAAAATCGGCCGAAGTACTTGGCGAGTTCGTACCATGAGAAATATATTACGTGATCCTAGCTAAGCAAAAAAACGCGCCAAGTACTTCGGCCGAAATTTTTTTTTTTTCAATTAAATTTTTTTCGTTTGAAATTTTTTTTTTAGAGTTTTTTCTCATTCCGATTTTTTTTTCTGGACTCTGTTCTTCTGACCTATTTTTATTTTTGTACATTTTGGTGACTTTTTTCAATGCCCAACTATTTTTTGCTTTTTTTTTTAATACTCCATCCTCAAGCTACAATGAAACACTTGTCCTATTATTGATATTATAAATTTTAGTGCTGAAGGTAAATCATTTTCGATCTTGCCAATTTTTTGAGAATTTTGTACTTTGTTGGGTAGTTTTTTTTTGTGAAAACAAATGGAAACGGGGGTCAACAAATGTACTTGTCCAAGGTTTTTTTCCCCGTCGAGGGGATTTTTGGCCCGGATATCATTCCTTTTTTCTGAACCTTTCACTTTCATCAATACATTTTTGGATTTATGGTCCGCCATATTGGATCTGCCATTTTGAATTACGAAATTTTGGGTGCAGATTTGTATTCAGCGACCCCGAATCCTATTTCCCCGAGTACCAACTTTCGCTTTCACATCAAACGAATTTCGCAGTTATCGCTCGCCATATAGTATCCGCGATCTTGAATTTCCACATTTTGATAGTAGATTTGTGATCAGCGACCCCTAAAACCGCCGAGTACCAACTTTCGCTTCCATCAAAAAACGTTTCAATTTATGGTCCGCCATTTTGAATTTCGAAATTTTGGATGCAGATTTTTGATCGGTGAACCCGAAAACCCCCGCGTACCAACTTTCGCTTTTCTTAAACGATTTTCGCAGTTATTGTTCGCCATATTGTATCCGCCATCTTGAATTTCGAAATTTTGGGTGCAGATTTGTAATCAGCGACCCCGAAATCCCCCGAGTACCATGTTTTGCTTTCTTCCAACAATTTTTGCATTTGTGGTCCGCCATATTGGATCCGCCATCTTGAATTTCTAAATTTTGTGTGCAGATTTGTAATCAGCGACCCCGAAAACCCTCGAGTACCATGTTTTGCTTTCATCAAACAATTATTGCATTCGTTGTACGCCATATTGTATTCGCCATCTTGAATTTCTAAATTTTATGTGCAGATTTGTAATCAGCGAACCCGAAAACCCCCGAGTACAAAGTTTTAAGGTAATTGTAAGTATGGAAAAATGTGTGCTTCAAAGGGTCAAATTGATAATTATTTTCACGTGAATTATTCCGGCTTTACCGTCTGTCAACAGTTTGATACGAATTTGCGACTTTGACGTACAAATTAGTTCAAATTTTGTCCACGACGGATCCACGAGATGTCCGCAAAAAACACGCTGTTTACACGTCTGACGTCTCGCACTTTAAACTGTCAAAACTACCGTCAAATACAACAGCTGACACATTAGCGTAATAGATAGGAATATGTCGTCAGTCACGACCAATCAGAAACCCGATAGCATCAAAATGCCTTTCGTTGTGTCGTATACAGACACGTCAAACTTCCAATGTGTTGGTATTTTTAGCATAATCTTGAGCCTGTGCAAAGTTTTTTCTCAGCAAATACGGCATCAATCGTGTTGATTTTAGGCTCAATTGAAAGATTTTTCTATAATTAGTCTCCAGTTCAATTTTCAAGTCATCGTCTGTCTCCTGAGCTTCGTAATTCGAGAAAATGACTTTTAGTTTTTACCCCCACCACCGAAATTTACTTTATTCAGAGATAATATACTCTGGCGAGCCTCGGGCCAGCAGACGACAGACAGAGCTGTCAAATGTACTTGTCCCGAGACTCTACCGAGTCTCTTGATAATTATAGGGAATAGAAATGTCTAGAAAACTAGATAATGAGAGGATCACGCATGATTTGTGTAGAAAACAAAAAAAAATGCAAATAATCGAGAACTTAAAATCTGAGTGGAAACAGTCCATCATCGTTCTCGAACGAAATTTGTAATTACCTAAATACCTGATATCATTTTGCATGCGTTTTCTTTCAGGATACTCATGAGCATGGAACTTATTACCGAGGAAATTGCTTCTCGTGGAATCTTTCGTTGGTTTCGCAGTTTTAACTTGCGTTTGATAAAGTATTAATCGCGTTCATACGATTGAAGCATACGCTTTGTAATGATTGATTGTTGCAATGATTGTCGACGGAAAATACGCTTATTTATCATTTTCGGAAGGAAAATTGATCGTCATCGATCCGCCACACTCAAATGATGACTTTTTATTCACCATCGTGGTGTTTTTTTCCCTGAAATCATAAAAATTGAAGCTCAAACTCGGTGCATTCTCATTTTCTCTCGCCGAGATATGATGAATGACTGGTTGCAACGATTTTGAGGGTAGGAAGATGTTTATTCATCAATTTTGATACGTGAATTGATCGTTTTCGATCCGCCACACGAAAACGATGACTTTTTTTCGACAGCGTGGTGTGTTTAGCAAAACAAAGCAAAGAATCGTGACATCGTCTAAAAAATTCGAGCTCAATTGAAGCTCAGACTCGTTGCATTCTCTCATTCTGACGTCAAAATATTTTTATTGGATCTGTTATGCCCCAAATAGCAACCACAAATTAGGAGTGTTGTAATCATATGATAAAGTATGATCGAGCACATTCCTCGATCACAAACGCACGGGTCTATCGACCTCGAGCGAGCCAACCCCGAATTGCTGACGGTGCATCAAGTTCACCGAACGTTGAAGCAATAATCATGAAGCAATAATAATATTAGAAGGGGTAAATTACCAATATTCTGGGGGAAATATGTAAATCATTTAAAAGGAGCAACAACGCCCAAAATCGGCAGTCTGCGTTAACAAGTTAGAAGTCTACGACTATCTAACAACAAATTGGTCTCGAGGCAAACACACCTCGACTTTGTAAAACTATCTTATTCTCAATAAACCTCATAGTATTTTTGTACAATATTGAGTTGGAGATTGACTCATTTTGGCAATCCTCGAATTACCTGTCCTCGACAACTCGTCCCTACGCTGACGAAATTCGCGGGCATAACATTGGTGGCAGCGGTGGGATTGCCACAACTCAAGAAAACCAAAAAGATCTACAAGGTGAAACGAATAACATTTCACAAAGTGCCCAAAACGAGACGAAACAGATTTCAATATCTGAACAACGATCCGGACCAGGACAGCCCCACGAGCCGTTCAAGTCGACAATCCGAGAAGTTGATCATCGTTTCGTGAAAGAGCAACCAATTGACATCGCAGATTCGTCATCGAAGGAAGAGAGAAAGCCAAGCAGCCGACGGAAAGAAATCTCATCACGACTACACGCGTCATCATGCAGATCTACCAGATCATCGTACTGTAAGTGACGGAACAAATTTTGTAACCCTCTAAAGCCAATCGATCGAATATATGTCCGATACAGAATTAACAAATCGGTTGAGATTACCGGGCGTGCGTACACTCTCTCGGTCCCTCGATTCTTTTTTCAATAAAAGATTAAAATTTGTTAAATCCTCGTCGCAAGAACAATTGCAACCGGTTAAAAGAAGATTAACTTTAAAAGACAGTTTCAAGTTAGACCCAGAATCAAGTGATTCAAGTAGCCTATCAAGTTCAGAAAGCCCATCTAGATCAGATCAAACTTCTTCATCTCATGGAGACTTTGTAACTGTAGAAACACCAAAAAGACCCAAGAGACGCTCAAAAATCAAGCCCGATCCAAGCTCTTCAAGTCTTGCCGAGCCGGATTTTCCTGAGTTAATAGAAGCTCAATTAAACGTTGCGATGCCTGAAACGGTAATAAATTTAGAAGACACCCTGGGAGGTGCTGGACCTAGCAGAACTGCACCAGACACTCCCTCGAGAAGATTACGAGGTTCTATGTCCCTTAAAGAGGCCAGAAGTCTCATACCGCGTTTTGATGGTTCAAAACCGGAAGAAATTCGCGATTTAATTGATTCATTTGGGTTAGCAAATAAACACATTGAAGAAGTAGACAAACCTCTATTGCTAGAAACAGTTTTAACAACAAAGTTAGCCGGAAAAGCACGAGAAGATGTCCGCTATAAAGACATTGAAGATTTTGAAACGTTTAAAGATATAATGACAGAATTATATGGAGAACGTCGGACAGTAGGAGCTTTGCATATGGAAAGCTGCATATCCCAACATGAAAAACGAGAACGACCAGAAAATTGCGAGAAGAAGAACGCAACGAAGATACGACGAAGAACGCAACAATGAAACGATGAAGAACGCAAATAAATTGGGGGCCAAGAGGAATGGGGAGAAGAAAAAATAAAAATGAGAAAAATGGTTAAATATCAAAATTTTCAAAATTTATTACACAAAAAATAAATTTCATCGTCGATACAATTCTAGCTATCGTCGTCATCTATTTTTTTTCACGACGCCAACGTGAGGGCCCAAAAAGTTCCCACCACGCGTCGTATGAGGGGTCCTCCTGGACTCCCGGAAACGTCTCCATTCCGAAAAGTTTACGTAAATAAAAGAGGTCCCCCGGGATCTCATCGGGACACCAATCATCGTGCTCCACAGAGAGGGGATCTTCCCTCCAAACCCGGGCCAAATTCATGGCCCGATCCCGCCGTTCAGCCCGAACGACCCGGGCAGCGGCGACGAAAGGGGCCAACCACATCGTACCTACGGGACCGCGGTGACAAGTCCGACGGATTTTCTGAAAAAAAAAAACAAAAAAAAAAAAAATATATTAACACTAATAATAATTATCATTACCACTGAACGAACGTAATAAATTAAAACTTACCATAAAATAGAATTTCCCGGACCCCCAGCAGTGGGCTACTGGCCCAAAAGCGACGGTTGAATTGCGTTTTTCGCGAGCCATGATTGTAGATTCTGAAAAAAAAAAAAAAAAAAAAAAAAAATAACAAATATATAAACATTTAAACATTTAAACAAACGAAGAAAAAGAGAAAAAACAAAAGTAAACTTACCGTTGAATTAAAACGTCGAGAATACTTCGGAAGAACTGTCGTGATTAATCAAAAAATGACAATCCACGAGTTTATATAGGAAAATGAAAAGACAGAGAAAGAAAAATCAGAAAAAGGAAAGCATGATACAACGAGCAAAAAGGTAGAAAGAAACAGACAGATGTACAGGCGAAAATAACTGCCCAGTGCATACGCACTCGAACGAAGTTCGCATCAGCGAAACTAAAGTTCACGGGCAATAAACTCTCGATACAACGAAAAGAGCGAAAGAGAAAGAAAACCACGTGTCCCAAGCAAACTTTGAAAAAAAAAAAAAAAAAAAAAAAAAATAACTCGAAAAAAGAAGAATTGTTTATAAACACCATTAAAAGAAATACAAAAAACAAAAACTAATTAAACTACACCTTTCAGGTGCCTGATGCTAATAGTACCCTCGAAAGAAGACCCAGGAAAGCAGAAAAAATTCTCAATTGAACGACTATCAAACACACCAGGAATCTATTATGAAGAAATCGGAAAACTTAAAATCATTAAAGAAGTATGGAAGCTAGCCATCGACATAGATTTGAGACCAACACTATCGAGGGAAATACCTTTACAAGAAGCTCTAAAAGCCCTACAAAAAATATGCGAGAAAACCGAACACGATTATTTATGTCCCACGATAACACAAACATTAGAACCAATGATGGAAAAATTACACCAGGAACTGGAAACAGTACAGGATCTAGCCAGTACAAAAACAGGGGAAAGAAAAAGAAGAGGTTTGCTAAACGGATTAGGAACTGTAATAAAAGCTATAACAGGAAATTTGGATGCAGACGACGCCCAGGAAATAGACAAAAGAATAGAAGAAATAGAAGCTAGACAAGGAAAAGATGAAAGAATAATAAGAGAAAACCTGCAAATTCTAAAGTCAACGTCAGACTTGTTCAAATACAACACGAACCGGTACATAGCAAATGTAGAATCATTGGAAAAAACTGTAAATAACATAGAACACGTTATTACAGAACAAGCAACGTCAACACTGGCAAAAGAGACAATAGACGAAAAAATAAACGATATTAGTCTGACAATAACGTCACTATTATACGATGTACGACAACTAACAAACCTATTAGCAGAAATCCAAATAGGAGTAATAAACCCAACAATTATCTCACCACGAAAACTGAGCGAATACTTAAAAGAAGCCTTACCCCATATCCCGACAGGATTAAGTTTTCCAACAAAATTAATACCTAGCGAAATGAAAAAACTATTAAAATCAACAGAAATAGGTGCGTATAACAAGGAAAAACGAGTAGTTATTGTAATAAAAATACCGTTAATAGAAAACAATGAATTCACTATAAACAAAGTCTATCCGTTACCTGTAAGAACAAACGGTAGCAAATTTCAATTTATAGAAACATCGAACAAATACGTCATAATAAATCGAGAAAACCGAAATTATATAACATTAAATGAAAAAGAGTTAGGAAAGTGCAAACAGGCAGGAAATCAGTATTACTGCCAACCGAAATATGCAACGCAAACATTACATGACACAGCGCCTTGCAAATTATCAGTTTATTTAGGACAAGATCTAGAAAAAAATCACTGTACACGAAAATTAGTAAAATTAGAAAAAAATATGTAGCACCGACGAAAGAAACTTTAACCATTAAATATAAAAATGAATGAAAATGTATGGACACAGGAATTTTGGCTTTAGATGGGAAATGTTCCGTCACCACCGTTGGTTATCGATTAGAAACGAAAGTAGAAAATAGACAAAAGAGTTTATACTGTTCTCATCCCAACACAATTTAACATACCAAATTGAAAAACCTATTTCATAATTAAAGCTATTCAATTGCTTTACAAGTTAACAATTTAAGAGAACGAATTGAAAATCTAAATACGGAAACATTGTAAAAAAACAAAACAAAAAAAAAAAATACATTTGTAAGCCGAGAGACCAAAACATGACAAGATAAATACTGCAATTTTATTGGAAGTGGGAAATTAACATTGAAGTAATGATAAATATTAGATAATTTGGGTTGCTGAGTAGCCGAAACTAGGTTTCGTCTCCTTAAGGGGGGAGGTTTGTTATGCCCCAAATAGCAACCACAAATTAGGAGTGTTGTAATCATATGATAAAGTATGATCGAGCACATTCCTCGATCACAAACGCACGGGTCTATCGACCTCGAGTGAGCCAACCCCGAATTGCTGACGGTGCATCAAGTTCACCGAACGTTGAAGCAATAATCATGAAGCAATAATAATATTAGAAGGGGTAAATTACCAATATTCTGGGGGAAATATGTAAATCATTTAAAAGGAGCAACAACGCCCAAAATCGGCAGTCTGCGTTAACAAGTTAGAAGTCTACGACTATCTAACAACAAATTGGTCTCGAGGCAAACACACCTCGACTTTGTAAAACTATCTTATTCTCAATAAACCTCATAGTATTTTTGTACAATATTGAGTTGGAGATTGACTCATTTTGGCAATCCTCGAATTACCTGTCCTCGACAACTCGTCCCTACGCTGACGAAATTCGCGGGCATAACAGATCGTTGCAATGATTGTCTCCAGAAAAATACGTTTATTCATCATTTTCGAAAGAAAAGTTGATTGTCTTCGATCAGCCAAACTAAAATGATGACTTTTTTTCGACAGCGTGGTGTGTTAAGTCAAAACGAAGCGAAAAATCGTGGCATCGTCTCTATCCCTCGCTGGGATATGACTTTTGGCAGCTCACGACAGTTTACACGAAAAATGGACGTTTTTCAATCGAATTTGAGACGCTAATTCGTCTACACTGCTCAACTACTAGACACTCCCGTTTTTTTACTCTGAAAACATAAAAATTCAAGCTCAATTGAAGCTCAAACTCGTTGCATTTTCTCATTCTCTCGCCAACATATTATTGTTGAACCGTTGCAATGATTGTCATCCGACAAATACGTTGATTTATCTTTTTCAAAAGAAAAATTGATCGTCTTCGATCTACCACACTGAAATGATGATTTTTTTTTCAACAGCTCGGTGTGTTTAGGCAAAACGAACGGAAAATCGTGTCACCGTCTCTGTCCCTCGCCAGGATATGATGATTGGCTAATTGCCAGCGTTCCCGAATTCGAGGAGATTTTCATGAAGTATCGAGCAGGGTGGTCGTGTTGTGAGAAACTGGAAAATACCGTGGGTTATCCCTTTGTCGCTCTCGGTTTTAGTCAGCGAGCTTCGTTTATAAATTTATTCCTTAGTGGATAATTAATTATTAACAACACGTGTCTCGGATGTCTCCCGGGATGTGTCTCGCGGGAAAATTCGTCACGGCGGTGGCTCCGCCTCGTGTGAATTTAGACGCTATCATTTTCGTTTTACTGTTATCCCGAATTCGACGTCTTACGAAACGGGTTGAATTAAATTTGAATAATTTTAAAAACGAACGTTTTGGCCGTACGAGAAAATTCTCCATTGATTTTCTCGGTAATTGTTCGTCGGGAAAGTTCGCTTGAATAGTCGCGAATGGAATGACGAGTGTGCGTGTGTGTGTGTGTGTGTGTGTTTGATTGTAATTTTATGAGGCTCGCCCGAATAATCAATTATCGAGAGCTCGGTATTTTATTGGTAACACCGGAAAATGTTATTTCGATTTCATTAACATCCTCAATCGCTTTTTTATTTGCGAGTCGATCCGTGACAAAGAACATGAGCTCGTGTTAGATTGTAAAGTGCGCAGGATCCCGGTCATGTGTGAGTGTGAATTTCGGTATGAGTGAGTTCGTGATTTTCCCGTTGAAATTCGTTAGAGCCCGGCGATAGTCTTTTATCCCGTGAATTTGTATTTCGATTTTTGTTAAAATTCATCCCGAGCGTATTATTTTGTTCTAATTTTGTTATTATTTCGACACCTAAATGATTAAAACATCGGCGACTGCTAACATTGAATTGTCTCCATTAATTATTTTTAAATTGACCCCTCCCATCCGCCGCAGCCAAGCCGGTCAAATATCTATCTCTCTTTCTTTTTTTTCGTGTCGCTCACGTGACTCGCGCCCAACATTTTCAGCGGGGAGCAGTTCGATTTGGCGCTGCCGTTTTGGCGCAGCTGTTTGGGCGCGAGATGTTTTGGCCCTGGGACGTTTTGGCGCGAGGAAGTTTTGGCACAGCCGTTTCGGCACGAGGTAGTTTTGGCGCGAGGACGTTTTGACGCGAAGACGTTTTGGCGCAAGGACGTTTGGGCGCGAGGACGCTTGGGCACGAGGACGTTTGGGCGCGAGGACGTTTTGGCGCGAGGACATTCTGGCGCGAGGACATTCTGGCGCGAGGACGTTTTGGCGCGAGGACATTCTGGCGCGATCACGTTTCCGTGATAGGAGTTTCATCCTTGCGGGAGATAATAGACATTTTCACTGATTCTATGGTGAGCGCCACCGAAGGTGTGCATGCTCCCTTCGGTACCAGAAAAATTGATCCAATGAAAATCCGATAGATAAATCGGGCCTGGAAAATTCCCTTGCAGAGAATCTCTTCCAAGAAAAAAGCCCTTTCCAAAAAATCGTTTTCTGGGGAATTGTTAGGCTTAGCGTAAACCCCTGATAGGGGGAGGGGGGGCACAAAACGTGTATATCGCGTAACAGTGAGACAAAATGCCATGTTTTCAGCGACGAAAACATCAGCAAAGTGGGTCTTTTGACGCTGGTGCTCGGTGTCAAAACACCGACTATTTATGCACACATCTATTTATTTAAGAAAACCTCGTTTCCAACGTTATATTGTTTGAATAAGTTATATTGTTAGTAATCGGACCGACGGGGGTCCAGGGGGGCGCAGCCCCTTGGGGGGTTGGGAGCGGAGCCCCCCCCCCCCCCCCAAGACAACATTCGTATTTTCAAAATCACTTGAGCGATGGTACGAAAATTTAAGTATTGAAAAATTGTTAGAATTTCGATGATGCTGAATTCTTATGACTTATATGTATGTGAACGCTATACAGCGTGTGTGTGTGTGTTTTCTGCATTGTTTTCCAACCACGTCCAAGAGTTTTCGCCTGCTGGCTACAGGAGGAAGCTTGTGTTAGTAAAATTGGGCCTCGATCAGTTCAATAGAAATTGCATTGTGTTCAGCCGACCTCACGTCTCTTCATCCTTCACACGCTTTCAAACTGAACTATAGCGACGATTTCCTCCTTTGAAAAGAAATTCCTCGATTTTTCTCATTGATCCTGTTTTTTTTTCTTCTTGCTCTTCTCTTTTACTTTGAGTTCTCTCCCGTTTTTCGGGCCTTGATCAGTTTATTAGATATTGCATAGTGTCGACAGTACCTGTTAACTTCTTGTCTCTTTATCATTCACATGTTCTCAAAATACAAAACAGCGTGAATTTCCTCGGATAATAAAGTTCTCGAAATTCCTCGTTGAACTTGTTTTTTTTTTCGTTTTTGGTCTTCTCACCTATTTTGTGTTCTCTCACGTTTCTTTCCTCCTCGTCGAACGGTACGAATTGGCTTTTATTTGATTTCTGTTCTGTGAACATGGACAACAACGATGTTCAATTGAATATGCAGTGCACAGTGCTATTGAAACGAGAAAAACAAAAATATATCCATGACGGAAATACGTACATTTTCGACAGATTGAGTGCTTGTCGAGAAAAAAAGTTTTGGCGGTGTTCTCGCAAAACGGATCACTGCAAAGCTCGACTCCACACATCGGCTACTACGGATGAGGTATGTATTATTTGTGTTTGTCTTTGAGATTGTGTTGGTAGTTGGGTGTGTGTTTGAATTCGGCTTGCGTCGATGCTTGGGTGTGTTTTCAGGTATGTGTTTGTGTGTGTGCTCGTGTGAATGATTGGATGTATGCTTGTACGGATGTTTCTGTATTCCTTGAATGTGTGTTCTGATGTGTGCGTGAGTTTATGACTGTGTAGATGCTTGGGTGTGTGCTTGTGGGCATGCGTGGGTGTTTGTCGGGTGTGTGTTTGTCCGAGTGCTTGGATGTGTGCTTGTGTAGGTGGTTGGGTGTGTGCTTCTGCGAGTCCTTGGATGTATGCTTCTGCGAGTGCTTGTGTGTGGCTTGGATGTGTGTTCTCATGTGTGCGTGAGTTTATGACTGCGTAGATACTTGGGTGTGTGCTTGTGTGGATGCGTTGGTGTGTGTCAGGTGTGCGCTCGTGCGGGTGCTTGTGTGTGCGTAAGTTTATGACTTTGTATGTGCTTGCGTGTGCTTGTGTGAGTGCTTGGATATGTGCTTCTGCAGGTGCTTGTGTGTAGCTTGGATGTGTGTTCTGGTATGTGCGTGAGTTTATCACTGTGTAGATGCTTGTAAGTGCTTGTGTGGATGCTTCGCGCGAGTGCTCAGATGCGTGCTTGTATGTGGCTTCACGTGTCTTTTGATGTGTGCGCGAGTTTATGACTGTGTGTATTAGGGTGGCGGCTATTTAGGTGAATGCCGAATTTTTTGCTGGCCCATCTGAAAACACAATCAAGGTATATAAAAAAAAATCTGTGTAAAATTTGAAGGCGCTCGGAAAATTTTAAAACACACCACCGAGGGGTTAGAGTTTTAAATGGAAAATACATGTATTTTTCCAACACATTAAGGAATTTTTTTTTCCTACTATAATATTAATGAGAAAAATTTGAAACTCGGTGGGCTTATTGTGCATGGGGTGAGGTACAAACACGAATTTTCACGATTTTTTTTGTGAATAATTTTTGTAATCACGAACACTTGAACAATGACGTCGTTTTCAGTTTTTTTACATCTCCTATATCATGAATAGGAAAGGAGTCAAAATAGTCTTAACGTGTCTATAGGATCAATACATGATAGAAAATTTAGATTTGCATGCAACTGCTTTAATATATATGTCAGATACACACAAATATTTCCTCACTGACGGCCGCAGTGACACAGCGTACAAGATTTATTAAATGAGGCGTGTGACGTTGTTATTTTTGAACAACGTCCCAAATATTAAAAAGATGAAAAACTCCGGTAAAACTTCAGGTTACCGTCTCTCCCGCTCGGTGCTTCGGTCACACGAGGATCTCACAAGGCTTTCTTAGGGAAAATATTATAATTATTATTAATCGACATCCCGCGAATATTTCTTTGTATCATTTCATGCGAGAGGCAAATTCGACGATCCCGAGGGAAAAACCAGCCAAACGACGAAAAGACTCAAATAACGACGATTAAAGGAAAAAGGAAGGTCAATCATCGTAATAATACTGTACTTCGAGCAGGGCTCGTACAGTTGGCCATATCCCGTCGTTGTCAAGCTCAAGGTCGAGCCGAGTTCGAACTCTCCGAGCGAAAACAAAAGGAAGGACGGTTGGACGAAGAAAACATCGAGAAACATCGAGAACATGCGATTTTCCGTTAGCGCCAGCGATCGCGTTTGTCTCCCGTTCGTAAATCAGGGCAGTATCGTCCTTCATTGTCTCCCGTCATTCGTTCGAATTATTATAATTGATTCACCATCAACGAAAAGTCCCATAAAACATTTAGGTCCCGTCATTATTATACCTCTTACAAGCGAGCTAGGGAAAAAGAATAAAAACAATGTAAAATCATGTCCCGAATTAATAATAAAATAATCGGTGCCCCGTCTAACGCTCGCGTGAATATCTAATGTGACGGACCTGTCAAAATGTGGGGGAAATTTTGGGGAATAGGAAGGGCGGGAGGAGAAGTCGAACGGTTGACAAAGGGCTCTCGATTTCATCAGATTTTTGCAGAGTACCGAGCGTGATAGACGTGTCTTCAGGAGCTGGGAAAAATACCGTGAGTTATCCCTCTTGTCTCTTTCCGTTTGGTTAGTGAGCTTCTTTAAATACTTTGTTCCCGATTAATAAAAGTTATTATTGGAAACGGCGCGTATATTTCGCGTAATTTCGGGAAATCTCGGTCGCGGCGGCGACTTTGCCTCGTGCAATAAACGGTCGCCTAGAATTTTCTTTTCTTTCGTTCAAGTTTCATATCCGACGTCTCGCGATTCGGAACTATTTCTTTGTCTAATTATTGTGAGAATTATCGTCGTGACCGTACGCGAAAAATCTCCCGTAAATTATAATTATTTCGTTAAAATTGATTCGCGGGAAAGACCGCGAACAGAGTGGACAAGTGCGCGATTACGTGAGTGTGAGTGAGAGCGTGAATCGGCCGGTGTAACCGTGGATTCGAATAGCTCGACCGAGTAACCGATTAGCGGGGGCTCGGATATTTCATATTAATTACCATCGATTTACATCATTAACATCCTTGATAATTCTTGACCACGAGTAGTTCCGTGGCAAGAAATAAAAGAGCTCGTATATTAGATTGTAAAGAGTGTAGGATCCCGGCCGATATTAAATGTGTGTGTGAGTTCGTGGTTTTTCCCGTCGAAGAATCGTAGAGTATCGCGTTCGTTAAAATCCCGTAAACTTCAAATTTGTAATCGAGAATTAATCCCGAGCGTAATATAATCCCGTGTCAAAATTATAAAAAAAAATCGAATAAAATATTAAAGATATCAATTGTTAAACAATAACCTCGTGTCGAAGAGTTATTTCTGAAATAATTCAGGATTTTATTTGGAATAACCCTGCCCATCCGCTGCAGCAAAGCCAGTCAATCATCTTTCCGTCTTTTGATCGTGTCGCTTTCGCGACTGGCGCCCAACATTTTTCGTAACAACTGCATAAAATAAACGATCAAAAGGAGGAAAGTTTTGTGACCCTAAATTGGCGAAAATTAACGTAATAAAAAAAATCCCGTCACAGGCGATACAATTATTAAAAGATACAAAATTAATATTACAATAAAATAATTTTCTTCATACCTCGGTCGAAAGTACGCACTTTCGGCACCGATTTCGAGGCAGAAAGTTCGACATTCCTGCATTGACAAAAAAAAAACAAGATCGCCCTTTGAGCGGGAGCAAATTTTTTTTTCTGCACTCCTGTCACTACTACAGTCAGGGACTTGTCTCTCTAACCGTTTTTTTGAGGTTCGATCGCCATAATCATAATAGTATAAACAAAGGAACGGCAAAATGATCAGATACAATTTTTCCAAGATAATTTTTTGAAATTTCGCGTGCATCTTCTTGAGTGTCGAATTTGAATGTGTAAAAAATCTGAAAAGGTTTCACCGTCTGGCAATCGAGATATTTAGTGTTTAAAATCGCAATCTTAACATGGGGTCTTATGGGAAGTTACGAAAAAAGGCGATATTTTACAACTCGATTTCTAAATGGTTATTCTTCTTCAAATTTGAGAAGATTCATACGAATGTTGAACAATTAAACTTGGAATTTACCGAACCCATGAGAAACGATCGAACCTCCTTAACGTCAAAGCAGATTTTTCTTTGCTTGTGTCACGTTCCGTGTCTCTGCCCAATGTAAAGGAAATTTCTAATGA
>JACEOJ010005554.1:0-11835 GCA_013761285.1 Campoletis sonorensis | reverse complement strand
ACTGACCGCGCCCAATGCTGCTTAACTTCAGTGATCGGACGAGAACTGGTGCTTTCAGCGTGGTATGGTTTTTTTTTTTTTCCAAAAGTGTTTATTGTTTTTTTGATATACATCTGTGTGGGTAGTGGTTACAATAAACAAATAAAAAGAATACCGCCAAGTATTGATTTAACAATGTCCATGGCTGTGTGCGAACAGCACTCGCGACATTATAACTCTTGTCATATTATTGACTTTTGATTTTGCTCATTGTACTTTTTAATTTTATTGTACTTTGAAAGTAATCATTTTTGGGGCTCACTGACCGGAGCGAGTGTGAGTTTGGGGAAAAAAAAATGAATATAGAATCAAAAAAAACCTCAATTTGTTCTCGTTGTCAGTCTTATATCTAAACTTATAAATAGGGTATTTACATATGTACATATTTACAGGGGGGCTGATGCCGAAGGTCGAGTGGTTATGTCACTGGTCTAGCGTCTGTTTTGACGAGCTGCGAGTCTTCGCGTACGAATGTACTCGGTTTGTCTAGCTTTCAACTCTCTTATGTGGACGGAGTGGTCGTTGATCCAATTATATTTGTTAAATTTTAGTCGGTGAAAATCAATGAGATCGCGTTGCGGTATCGCTGTAGAGCCTGAAAATTTCTCTGGATAGTTTACATAATCCGTATTGAGCATCGATATCCTCTTATTTGCTTTGTTGCGCTTCCAATGATACAAGATCGGAATATTTTCCGCGTTTTGTATGAGGCCTTTATCGTCGCAATATCGGAAGGCCTGTGGCGTCAAATAACCTGTTCTTGTTTGTTGCTCCGACTCTGCTGCACTCTGACTAGATATGCTATCTATTACATTATTGCCTATGCGTGTGAGGTTACTCATATAATCTCTTGTTAGTTTGATTGCGAAAGAGTCAATTCTCGGTACATTGGCTTGCTTATAGATTAACTTATTGCTAATATAATGCTGATAGTCTGTGTGTACAGATCTATACATTTTAAGGCAAACTCTAAGGCACTTTCTTTCGAACGCTCTGATCTGCTCATACATGGAGTTGTTGGTATTCCACCAAATTGGCGCTGCATATGTAATAATAGGTCTTATAAGTAACAGGTACAGAATTATTTTAGTACGGCTAGTTAAATTTTTATTATAAAAACACGCGGAGTTAGCTTGGAACGCATTCTTAGCTTTTACTAGTTGGTTGCGGAGATGTTCATTACCTCGAATGAGATAATCGAGTTGAACTCCGAGGTATTTTACCGATTTTTTATGCGGAATATTTTGCTTTTCATTTGTTCCAGGGTTGGTGATTCCTATGCTGAAGGTGGAGCTGCCTGCTTGATATTTTGAGTGAATTGATCGGAGGGGTTTTCTGAACAGAATTGTTTCGCATTTTTGTGGGTTCACTCTTAAATTCCAAGCCATGTAATACTTGTTAATTCTTTCTGCTATGTTTTCTAGTTCGTTTCTAACTATGCTTACTTGTTTACTTTTAGTATATAGTATCACATCGTCTGCAAAAGCGATTGCAGCCAAATTTGGGTTTTCGTTCAGTCCAAAGAGCTTAAGAAGCTCGCTCGTAAATATATTAAATAATATTGGCGAATTTACCGTGCCTTGTTGCAGACCCTCGTTGATGTTAAAAGTTTCAGATGAGGTGTTAGTCCCATCCCATGTTACAAAAGTCTTTGCTGATATCATGTCCCATATCAGTAGTACGAGCCATTCTGGGAAGTTTTTCTTTTTTAATCTATATAGGAGCCCGTCCAACCAGACCGAGTCAAATGCTTTTTCGAGGTCAAGCAAGGCAGCACCTACAATTTGACCGTTGCCCACCCATTTGTTTATGTCAGATAGTAGCTTGTGTATAGCGTGAGTAGTGGAGTGGCGATGTTTGAAACCAAATTGTGTATCTGGGATGATATTATTTGTTATGCAGAAAATGGTTATTTTCGTATTGATGATAGCTTCGTATACTTTGCTCAGACTGGGGGTGAGGCTTATTGGTCGATAACTCGAGGGATGTTTTGAATCTTTACCTTTTTTGAGGATCGGGAGGACTTTTGCACTTTTCCAGCTAGTGGGAAAATAGTAATTATTTATTGCATTATTAAATAGGATTGTTAGAGCTTTGGTTACGTTTATTGGAAGGTGTTTAAGTGCAATGGGTGGAATGTTATCCAGCCCACATGAAGTTTTATTTGGGAGATTTTTTAGTATTTTGCAGACAGTACTGGTGTTGCAAAAATGTGAGTCTGTTCCGGGGTTTGTTTGCGGGCTGTCAGATCTGTTATTATTTGAGAATGTGGTTATTGTTTGTTTGTTCAATCGTTTGTTCCTGAAAGAGGTTTTTAATTGAGATGCTGCGTTGGTAACGAGGGTGGCAATACGGGTCCCTGTGTTGAGGGGGCGTGGGGAGTTTATTGACTCGTAGAAAGCTCCTATTATGTTAAGTTTATCTGCGACTGTTGAGAAGACATATTCATTGTTTTCCAATTGCACGTTATTTATGTTGCATTTACTTCTTTGGATAATTTCCTGATTATTATTGTCTATATGTATGTTATCAATTCGGAGAGGTTGTTTTGGCCTGAGCAATCTATTGAGGTTTGGGAAAAATTGGCTAGAGTTTTTATAGTCAATGCGTTTGAGCTGGTTAGTCCAGAATCTTTCGGAGACTTTTCTGAATTCGAGGCGCAAAGAATCTCGAATTAGCCGTAGTGCTATTTTTGCGTTTCGTGTGATTGGGTTTTTGCTAGTCGGGTCGGTGGGGTGTAAGGCATGAAGTAGAGTTACTAGGGTAGATTTGTGGTGCTGTAGTTTTCTTATTTTCGCGTTAAAATATTTGGAAATACTGTCACACTGTTTGATTTTAGGTACGACCTTTCCGATTGTATTTGTTATGGTTTGAGTGATTATGGATAGGTGCGCGTCTATCTCTTCGATTGAGAGGTTAATATTGTTAGGAATTATTGTCTTATAGGATTCGTCTAGATTTTTTATGAATTTTTCCCAGTTCGTCGATTTGTAATCGTATCTCGGTTTGGCAATTGACGGGTCTATCCGCGTTAAATTATTGTTGTCGATTTGTATGTTAAAGGATAAAGCTGCATGATCACTATCGTAAGGGAGCGTTTTTATTTTATTATTGTGTGTAAGTTCTGTTTTGATTCTAGCATCGATGAGACATATATCGAGGTAGGAGTGTGCAGGATGGTAGGTGGGCTGGTCTGGTGTTAATATTTTTGTTTTGTATCTGATGCCTTGCTTGGCCTCCCATCGGGCTAGGTATTTGCCACGTTGATTGTTGACTCTGTCGCCCCAATCTTTTCGTCTCGCATTAAAATCCCCTGCCATTATATAGTAAGAGTTACCTTGATGTAATTTTAATTGTTTAAATAGAAGATCAAGCTCCTTTATGAATAAAGTGCGATTATCATTAGTAGCGTAAATGCTAATTATATATAGTTTTTTCGTTCTTTGGATTGCTACTTTTATTATTGTGAATTCAATTATGTTGTTAGCTGCAGAGGTAGGGAAATTTATTATTTCATACGAGATATCTTTTCGTATTAATATCGGCGTGCCTCCTCCTTGTTGCGAGTTGGGCCGGTCTGTCCGTATTAGGTTATAATCTTTAAATTGTAGTTTGTACTTGGAGTTTAATTTGGTTTCTGATATTAGCACGATATCGTGGTTATATTTTTTTGTGAACTCGAGTAGTTCGAGCCTGCGGTAATTAGCTATAATTGAATTCACATTAATAGCTGCTATATTTAAATTAATGGACGTATTGTTGGCGTTGGCCATTATTTGTTACCAAGTGTGTTTAAAATATAGTCAATTCGCGCAGAATTATGGGCTACTTGAGTCGAGATGGCTTGCAGTTGTTCGGAAATTATTGAGGCTAAATCATTTTTCAAGTCTTTAAGCCAATTAGGCTGTTGTTCGGGTGCGTTCTGGTTTACCTCATTAGTACTATCGTTGTTCTGTCTCGGGAGCGCTGGAAATTGTTCTCGTGGTGTTGGTGTAGCTCTCCAGGTTGGTGTTGATATTGCTGCGGTGTGTGTCCTTGTTACTTGTGCGAATGTTCGGTTCGCTTGGATTGGTATTATTCGGTCTATTTTCTGCTGGGCTGTGGACTTCGATGAACGTTGTTGATTTCGCTTTATGCCGATCGCCAATTTCATGTATGGACAACCGCGATAGGAGGCCGGGTGCCCTATTTGTCCGCAGTTGGAGCATTTGAGCGCTTCTTTTCCGCTTGTTGATTCGATCTGACATTTACCTGGGCCGTGTGGTTCCGCGCATTTTACGCACCTGAATTCCAGGTGGCAGTTTTTTCCGGAGTGACCGATGCGCTGGCATCTGCGACATTGGTACAGGAGAGGCTTCCTTAACTTCTCCCATCGTATTCGTTGGTATGCCAACGATTTGACCTTGAGTAGGTCCGACGTTGGGCTATCGCTGGAGAGTTGTACGAGGAGATGGTATTTTTCTGCGTTTTCTTTATCGTAGTTGAAATTCGTTATACTCAGTATTTCAACTCCGGGAAGATTCATTTCGTTTAGTTCAGCTTTTATGTCTTCTGCTGTGAAGTGTCCTCGTATGCCTTTGATGATAAAGGTCTTAGGTTTGTCTTCTTTTGGTGTGTAGGTGTAATATTCGAGATTTAGGTCGTCTATTGCTTTTTTGATTTTTTTGTAATTTTCGATGCTTTTTGAGTATATAGTATGCGAACTTATGCCGTTTCCGTTTGACTCTAGGATACTAACTTCTTTTTTGGGAATTTTTAGGTTGGATATGATGTCGATGATGATCTTCATATTTGTTTTAGTCAAATATATCGGGGGTGGTTTTTGGTGTACTTTTGTTGCAGTTCTTGTTTGCGTTAATTCGTCGTCTATGGCCTCGTCTTCTTCCATGTCGCTGATGTCTGAGAGGGCATGGTACTTGTTGTCGGTAAGGTCGGGATTTGCTTGGTCAGCCAGCGGTGTTTTTGCTCGGCGTTTTGTTAAGCGTTTGGGGGGGAGTTCCCATCCATCGGTTGGTATTGTAGAGTTGCTGGGTCCAGCTTCCTTGTCGAGCGTGTCAGGTGGGGAGGCGGTCTTTCTTTTCCGAGCACTCGTTAGGTTAGGGGCCGTTTTGCGCTGTGTCCTCGGCCTATTATTCTCCTTAAGAGTTTGTTGTAGCAGCCTGTCGAGTTGCATAGAGTTGAGCTTTGGGACTTCTTTTATTCGATTGATACGTCGGAGATCTTGCGCGGGGTTGTCGTATCCTCTTGACGCCTCGCGGCCAGTGTGCGGGTCGGCCATCTTTGTTCGTATTAGGTCCGAGCAAGAGCTCGGATCCTAAAAGACAACAGATATGACTTTAATACCAATGAAAGGTTTTATAACACTCTAGAATAGTTTGTCACTGATTTGGAGAGTGACTTTGACTATTATATGCACTTTTCCGCGGCAATAATACGCTTGACAGAAATTTTTCCGGCAAGAGCAGTACAGTGCGATGTGCACGCTGTCGCCGCCTCGACGAGACTCACAGCTCTGTCTGTCGTCTGCTTGCCCGAGGCTCACCCGAGTATATTATCTCTGAATAAAACGATTTCAAGGGTGGGGGGAAACTCTTTCTTGAATTACTAAGCCCAGGCGTGATCATATGATTTGAAATTTGAACTGGAGACTAATTAAGTTATCCCCCTCCGATTGAGCCATAAATCAACCCGATTGATGCCGTAATTGCTGAGAAAAAACTTTGCACGGGGCAAAATTATGCGATGATCGAAGTATGCGTGCGTGTATGTATATGACACAGAGAAAGAGCTCGTGTGGCTATTTTGTTTCTGATTGGTCGCGACTGACGACATATCCGTGTGTTCCCATTTGACAAAAAGTTTTGGCTACGAGTAACACGAATAACACTAATACGTCTTCATATGTATGTGTCCTTTGATCTCGCGAATATACAGAAACGTTCGAAAATCGCAAATCGGGAAAAGAGTTCAAGAGACTCGTCAGAGTCTCGGGTTCAAGTGTAGACGAAAGAAAAGTGCGAAGACGTTAAAAAAAAGTCAACGTCAGTGGATGACGAAAAAGTATTAGGTCAAGAACTCGTCAAGACTGTTGTAATAGTGTGTATAGTGTGGGGTTAAGTGCGGTTCCTTTCTATATCGCTAAAGTGTCAGCTGTCACAACTGCAATATCTATATCTCTAATGCGTCAGCTGTCAAAGCTGCAAATTTATATTCGAGTATTGACAAACCGAAAATGCGGAAGTACGTACATGAAAAAAAGTTATTTCGATTCAGTGAGCGATTAAAATAATACGTACAAGATCGTGATTTTGTGTGATCCATTCAATAAGTGATAGAAATTTCGCTCATGTGTCAGCTGTACAAGTCGGAAGTTCATATTCCAGTGTCGACAAACAGAAGTGCGAAAACGTAAAAAAAAAATTTTTAAAGTTCAATGATTAACGTAAAAGTGTTTCATTGAATTGATTTGTGAAAAAATATTAAATAATTCAAAAAAAACCGTGAATTCGTGTAGCTGGATTAAGTGCTTTAAAATACATCGAAACATTACCTCAAAAATTCAGTGGCAAACGTTTTAAAAATGTGTGAACTCTCAAATCAATGGTGTTGATGTTTAGATCGTGGAACGCAACGAGATTTTTTTTTCAAGCATGTCCCTCATATTCTTGTCCCACATCAAGAGACATTTTTCGTAAAAGTGAGTGTGTGCGTGATGAGACCTAGGGACCAAAATGTATCTTGTTCATTAATAAAAACTTGTGAAAACAAAGAGTGTTGATGAAATGTTTATTTTCAAAAATTTACATGTGACTATTCTTGTGGAATCATGATTTTCAATACTTTTCAGTTGCGGTCTACGAATCAACCAAAAAACTCCCAATCTTCTACACGCTAGGCTACCTTCCTTCGCTTTTCCTTTCAGACATTCGACTGCAGCTTCTCTTATCAACTGGAGTTTCGCTGGTTATGTGAACGTTGCATTCAAGGAACATCTTCGGCAACAAGTTTACACATCAAAATGTCAGCAATAATATGCTGACATGACTCGGTCAGGCTTGCGCAAGATTCGAGTGAAACCTCAATTATGACAAAAGAATCAAGATATTGAATATTTTTTCAATTCTGTAGCGTGCATTGTAGCAGAATTGCTATAAATGTTTCTATACAGTATCACCTTCATCCTCCGGGCCATGTTTCTTCTCATAGCATTAAAGTTCTTATCGCTGAGATGCAATAAAAGTTTGAGTCAAAATTTTTCCATACTCCGAAGACACCGCAGGCTGTAGTAAACTGAATTGAGGTTCTTCGCTTTGTACATTAGGTTTGAATGAAACTGCCAAAGCTGATGCAATGGACCATTTACTATTCTTAATGAATACACTAAAACTATTGTCTCTTTCGCATAAGAGATAATGGTTGTTAGATGAAGCTCAACGGCAATACTGTTTTCTTTGCAAATTATTGATACGAATTTTCATTGTTTGGTAACAGTCAATTCTTTATTCAAGATTAAATTACATTTGCCATCAAGTATTTCGATGTGAAAATGTATTCTGTGGACAATCTACTTTTCACTTTTCCTTGAAAAAAAAAAAAAAAAAAAAAAAAAACAAGGAAGCAGACTCGTTTCACTCTGAGCATAAATTAAATTCTTGAAAAAAGTTATCAATGCACAAAAATAAAAATCGGTCAAAAGAACAGAGTCGAGAGAAAAATCAAGATAAAACAGAACGTGGGGAAAAAAATTTCGAAACGAAAAAAATTAACTTGAAAAATAATTTCGGCCGAAGTACTTGGCGAGTTCGTACCATAAGAAATGTACCACGTGATTCTAGCTAAGCAAAAAACTCGCCAAGTACTTCGGCCGAAATTATTTTTCAAGTTAATTTTTTTCGTTTCGAAATTTTTTTCCCCACGTTTTGTTTTATCTTGATTTTTTTCTCGACTCTGTTCTTTTGACCGATTTTTATTTTTGTGCATTGATAACTTTTTTCAAGAACCAACTGATTTTTTATTTTTTTCAAATACTCCATCCTCAAGGGACAATGAAATACTTGTCCTATTATTGATATCATAAATTTTAGTGCTGAAGGTAAATCATTTTCGATCTTGCCAATTTTTTGAGAATTTTGTACTTTTTTGGGTAGTTTTTTTCTGTGAAAACAAATGGGAACGGGGGTCAACAAATGTACTTGTCCAAGGTTTTTTTCCCCGGCGAGGGGATTTTTGGCCCGGATATCATTTCTTTTTTCTGAACCTTTCACTTTCATCAATAAATTTTTGCGTTTATGGTCCGCCATATTGGATCTGCCATTTTGAATTCCGAAATTTTGGGTGCAGATTTGTATTCGGCGACCCCGAATCCCCCGAGTACCAACTTTCGCTTTTATATCAAACGAATTTCGCAGTTATCGCTCGCCATATAGTATCCGCCATCTTGAATTTCCACATTTTGATAGTAGATTTCTGATTAGCGACCCCTAAAACCCCCGAGTACCAACTTTCGCTTCCATAAAAAAACTTTTGAATTTATGGTCCGCCATTTTGAATTTCAAACGTTTGGATAAATTTCGAAATTTTGGGTGCAGATTTGTAATCAGCGACCCCGAAAACCCCCGAGTACCATATTTTGCTTTCATCAAACAATTTTTGCATTTGTGGTCCACCATATTGGATCCGCCATCTTGAATTTATAACTTTTGGGTGCAGATTTGTAATTAGCGACCCCGAAAACCCCCGAGTACCATGTTTTGCTTTCATCAAACAATTTTTGCATTTGTGGTCCGCCATATTGTATTCGCCATCTTGAATTTCTAAATTTTAAGTGCAGATTGGTAATCAGCGAACCCGAAAACCCCCGAGTACAAAGTTTTCAGCTAATTGCACGTAAGAAAAAATGTGTGTTTCAAAGGGTCAAATTGATATTTTTTTTGCGTGAATTATTCCGGCCTTACCATCTGTCAACACTCGGATACAATTTGCGACTGTGATTTACAAATTAGTTCAAATTTTATCCACTACGGATCTACGAGAGTCCACAAAAAACACGCTGTTTACGCGTCTCGCACTTCACACCGTAAAAACTACCGTCAAACTTTTCGTGGTTTGGGTACAGAGGAAAGGACCAATGGGAACTCGTTATACTTTCGTCGCCGAAGACCGGCTTCGGTGGAAACGGGTTTTGATGGGCATCAAAACGCCTTTGATTGTGTCGTCTGCGCGCATATACAGACACGTCAAATTCTTCGATGTGTTGGAATTTTTGCATAATCTTGAGCCGGTGCAAAGTTTTTTCTCAGCGAATACGGCATCAATCGTGCTGATTTAAGGCTCAATCGAAATATTTTTTCTCAATTAGTCTCGAAACCAATTTTCAAGTCATCATCTGTCTCCTGAGCTTCGTAATTCGAGAAAATGACTTTCTGTTTTTACCCCCACCACCGAAATTTACTTTATTCAGAGATAATATACTCTGGCGAGCCTCGGGCCAGCAGACGACAGACAGAGCTGTCAAATGTACTTGTCCCGAGACTCTACCGAGTCTCTTGATAAAGGACAGAGTCAAAATTAGAATCGGATATATGAGGATTATGTTTTTAAACAGAAAATATAAAATTATAAATAAAGTGAAAATAAGAATTCATACACATGGTACATCAGGTAGCATAAGAGCAGAAACCATCATTTTCATGAGACCTATTAATGAATTCATATATTAAAGTTTTGATAAACATGGTCCGTCGCTGTCTCACAGAATGGAATGTGCACTTTCATCCAGTCATCATTTATCCAAGCTAATAAGATAACTTTATGTTATTCGATATAGATGAACCCAGAGTGTTGCAAAAGGTAGCTTGCGTGGAAGCAGAAATTTCAAATTGCTTTAGCCGGTCGAGGCAATTTTATAATCACTTTGTCTGAAAATGGATTACCGCTGGGCTGAATGTCTCTTATTTTTTACGTGCAGTTTTATTTTCTTTTGGTTATTTATATTCGCGAATTACAGTTGCATTTTCATTCTGAAAGTGAAATTCAGGGTCCAAACTTTCATTCGTGAAAGCAAAATTGAATTTTTCCCCTTCAATTCTAGAAATTACAATTTTCAATTTTTTTTTGTTCCCATTAGGGGAATGGATATTTTTTCGCAAATTGATTCGCTAATTTCAATCCGAGTATTTTTGAATACTCGAATTTGGATTTTTAATTAGTTAGTAAAATTAGAAGTATTTAAAATGAGTGATTAGTTTGGTACTCAATTGGAATTTGCGATTTTTTATTCGGTACACGATTTAAATACTTGTGATTTCTATTCAGGAATTGAAATTTAGTTGATCATTCGGAATACCCTAAATTAATAAAAACAGAAATCTAAATAAGAAAAATAATTTCAGTACCCCAAATTTCCGTTGGTGATTTGCTATTTGGTATATAATTTGAATGACTTCAAATTCCAATTCGAGATGTGAAATTCAGTACATAATTTCAATCGCAAAATGTATTTTGCAAATTTGGCCTATTATTTGAACTATTTCAAATCTTGATTCAGGAACTGAAATTTAGTACATATCTTTATGTACCGTAAATTTTGATTCGGAAATGGGAATTTAGTGAACGATTTGAGGTACCTCAATATGTACATACAACGGGAAATCGAATTTTGTACATACTTTCAATACCCTGAAATTTATTCGGGAATCGGAATCTGGCACATAATTGGAATCACTTGCAGTTCTATCTCGATCATTGAAATTTAGTACATAATTTTAATACCCCAGATTGTTATTTGCGAAATAAGATTCGGTACATAGTGCGCCATTTTTTTCATTTCGCATACAGTTTTTCCGTTGATGGTCCCTTTTTCCCCAAATAACCAGCTGTAACGGAATTGTTCATTTATTTTGCTTTAGCCAAGCTAGAATACTTACAATAATCGGAATTAATTAGTAAAATAGTATTAAGTATGTTTCTAATCATTCTTTTCATTTTTTCAAAGCTTTCTAAAGTTGCCCAATGTAATGACCGGGTCGGAAGGGTGAATTAATATTAATAATAAGAGTTGAGACAATAGAGTTAGGTAAAGATGTAATGTATTGAGACTTGATAATTAGGGAGTGCACGAAGTAATGGGTTCGAAGGATGGTGATGAACTGAGGAGTTGTGGATTGGGATAAAGGAGAATGATTCGGTGAAGTGGTAGTGGGGAGATGAAGCGGAGGAGAAGTTGAGGCTCGTGGGACAAAGTAAGTGCTGAGGAATGCGGTGATAAGATAAGGATGCTGTGTTAGGAGTTTGACTGTGGGAACGGACGTGAGGTATCGGGTGCGAATGTGGGAAGGATTTGAAATATAAGGTAATATAGGGTGCTCCCGTGACACCAAATTATTCGAAAACGAATCCTTAATTTTTTGTAAAAATGGGTTCGAAAGGGTCAGCCATATAGCTAACTTTCATTACCAAACAGATACCAATCGAATGAAAAATCAAGACACAATAGAGTCTCGGGACAAGTATATTTGACAGCTCAGTCTGCCGTTTGCTGGTCCAAGGCTCATCCGAGTATAATATCTCTAAATAAAACGATTCGCGGTGGTGGGGGTGAAAACTGAAAGTCATTTTGTCGAATTACGAATTTCAGGAGACATGTGATAATTTCAAAAGTAAACTGGAGATAACTAGTTAAGAAATTCCCGTTCGATTGAACATAACTACATCAGCACGATTGATTGCGTATTTCCTGAGAAAAAACTATGCACAGGGTCCAGATTATGCGAAAATTCCAAACCATTGAAGGATGAT
>JACEOJ010005553.1:0-12507 GCA_013761285.1 Campoletis sonorensis | reverse complement strand
CCGAGAAGGGACCCGATGGACCCTTCTGGGAAAATCGACGTTACAATATACACCTATATACATATATTGAAACGTTTCACAATCGAGAGTCTCCGGAAACGATGTTGGTTCGGAGACGGGAAGGAAACCGTGTTCGGTGACTCGAGTTTACCCCGATCTTATGTTTTGCAAGAGAAGAAAAAAAAAGGAAATTAATGTTAGCGTAATTGATGTTGCAGCGATCCTCTCTTTTTCAACTCCTTGGGAGTGTTATGGGATGCCTCAGGTTGTTGTGCGTCGCTTCAATAATGAAGAATTCGACCCTTCATCATTAGCATTCATTTGAATGAGAGAGAGATCGCTGCTGAAAGAATTACAAAGTTCAATTAATTAATGATAAGCAAAAGAATAATAATGAATGTTTTTAAGTTTTCAGATGTAGTATGATTTGATAAGGTGACTATTGTCCGGAGGTTAGATTTCGAATAATAAATAATTGGTTGGTTGGAATTTCTCGTGTATTTGCTATTTATTTCAAGAGGGCCAAAACTTAACTAACTGTAAACTAATGTCAACACGATACATTTGCGACGGAACAAACCCTGTACAACATGTTAATGACAAAGCGGAATGTGAAGTCCAGTTACTCACAAACCCACAATTTGAAAATCTCGAACTTTGCGACATTCGTCTAAAGACTCTCAGCCAAACATATTGGATCAAAATTCAAAACACTAACGCATGGCTGTACGCAGCACCAACATCCGAAAACTTGTATATCCATTGTGATAATGATAAATCCGACATAAAAATGATAATAGACTCAGGTACACTAGAAATAGAACCATCATGCCAAGCGAAAACTCAAACCACGAAGCTCGTCCCTTCAACCGAAATAAGTATAGTACACCACGTCAATTTCTCCCGTAAACTAGCCTTAAACATAACCGAAATGATCAAAAACTCTGTAGAATCAATGGAAACTCTAAACATTACTGAAATATTAGTTAAAACCGAAATACCGTCTGATCTGTCCAATTGGGACAACGTCCGTAACGATTTGACAAGAAACGACGTGGCATTAAAATCAGTAATAGCAAAAGCACAAGAAATAACTAGAACACAACGCATTCATGGTAGACTATCAACAATCGAATCAATTCTAAAGTTCGGAGGAATCTCATTAGGTTCAATTCTCGTACTTGCAACAATTGGCTGGAGATTTTCAATGTTTGGAAGGATATCATCCTTACTCAAATTTATATCCTGTATTACAAAAAAGAACAAAAAAGAAATACAAAACGCGGACATAGAGTTGCAACCGATGCAATCCTATCACCCTCAAGTACAAATAATTAACCCACCTCGCGAAATAGCGCTGTCGACGGAAAATCTCATAGAGCGAGAACGAAGTACACCAAGAGCAATTACGTATTATAGAGAAACTGTGACGTCCGTCTGAATTAATAATCAATCAAATTCTATCCGTTTAGAAAATACTTCAAGTAAATAATATCATGTATTTAAACTACAAGATAACCTTTTCATACACATACAAGTCTAGACGCAAGTCTCCGATACTTGAGAGGCCAGAGGAAAACGTCACGTGATAAGTGAAAACTCACGGACCCATTCCTAAGAAAAACTATAAAAATCTATAGACCGCCTTGGGTCAGCGCATATATCATTATCTTAGATTTCAGACCGAACGAATTTCAAAGATGCATGTGGGAAAAATAAACATAAATTAGAGCGGCTTGGGCCAGGCGAAGTATCGCCAGATGTTAAGTGGACCACCCGAGTACGATAAGAAAAAGAAACGCTTTTCAAACAGAAAACATAAAAATCTGCAAGAGCCCTTGAAAATAAACACGAACTCCGAGATTAGGAAAAGACCGAAACTGCGTTTCGTCTTTCAAGATAAAATTACCAAATACAGCTGCGACTTTCCATGAGAATAGAGAATTCTCAAAATAATTTATTTCAATGATTACAAACTACACAAAATTATTTATCATTCGAAAACTCGATAAACAATAAAATAAACAATGAACAAATAATATACGAATTATAACCGAACAATTATAATGAAACACATTAGAAAACTTGAACAAGTAATTGATTGAATTAAAATAATAACGCAAATGTTAAATTGATAAACTCAGTAATAACAATTAAAATAACATTCTTGATAAACGAATAAAATAAAAACAAACAACACATATAAATAAAATGAGAATACACGATAAAATAAAATAAGAATAAATAAAAGATGAACAATAAATTAACACGAACGAGAATAGAACGAGAAGAACAAAAAAATATCGAATATAGAATATAGATATATAATCTATGCATAAGAATGTGGAGGGAAGAACGGGCCTTCCCGAAGCAACACTATTCGTCGTCGGGGAGGAAAAGAAATCCACCCACGCACCCTAAGAAAAGGAAAACCATGTGGAAGGGATGGTGCGGTCCCGAAGCATTGGGTCCTTAGTCTAAGATAAGGAAAAACCAAGGCCTTGACGAAATGTCATTGGCGTTGATTTTTCCTGCCCTCAAAATTAGGGAAACGCCTAGAAATTAAGTTTTAAATACCACTGCGAAGGAAAAATCAGTCAGTTGCAAGGAAAGAGGATCGAGAGTTGTACGAGAATAAAATCTTGAAATATCAAAAATTACATATCGTAAAGTAAGTCCCAAAGGAAGGACAAAGTGAAAAACAAAAATAAATAACGTAAAATCAAGTAAAGGAAAGTGAAATAAAGAGAGGATCTCCAACCACCAGTTGACTGATTTCATCTTCATCAATTTCAAGTAAGTAACACACTGTATTTGTAATTGAACGAAATAATTTGTCAAAATATATTTTTATTAATTTGTTAACTCAAATAAGTCTTGAAAGTTAATCTCCAAATCAAAGATCCCCGTCCAGTCTAGTAACCGAGAGGTTAGGGCAAAAAGGGGAAATGAGCTAAAATCTTTTCGTTGTGATTGGGATAAGATTAATATCACGGGAAAGTTTAAAAGCAAGACGTTCCGACGTCACATTTATTGGGGGCTCGTCCGGGATAACGGAAAACGTCTTTGAAGGAGAATAACTTGCAAGAATTAAAATGAAAATAAATGTCGGACAACGGGAGTAATAAAAAAGATCAACCTAGTTCATCAAGTGACGAACAACGGCGATACCCATTACGTAGCACAGGTCAGCCGATGAATTCGGAAGGTTTGCAACCGCCAAAAAGAAATAAAAGTTATAAATTCACAGAAAAAACAATTGACGGAACAGTTGATTCAGGTGTTGCAAATTTAACGGGAACTGTTGAAGAATTATTAACATCAGACGAAAGTTCAAGTGATGAAAATAAATTTGATGAAGATACAATAGGAAAAAGTACAGAAGAAAGTGAAAGAACTTTAGATAACACTGTAGAAGAAATAAATATTGAAAACATGCCTAACGAAAATTTAAGTCAAAATCAATCGATTTCATTGAAAGATGCACTTGTGTGCGTACCTAAATTCGAAGGGAAACCTGATGAATTATTGGATTTTGGTAATTGTTGTAAAGAAGCAAAAGATATGCTACCAGCTGCTGCTGAAGCAAATATTACAAAATTAATTTATGGAAGTCGTCTAAGTCAAACAGTAAAAGACGCATTGAACAACAAATCATATTCAAAAATTAATGATTTAATAAAAGATCTGAAAAAGGTCTTCATTCCAATCAAAACCACATTTCAACTACAAGGAGAACTCGGTAGAATTTTTCAAAAAGATAACGAAACAGTAGTCGATTTTGTAAATAGATCACGGAAAAAAGCAAAAGAAATTGTTGAATGTCACGTTTCAAGTACAGCAGGAATAACAGAAGAACAAATTCAAGCGTTTAAAGATGAAACAGATAGAGCTGTAGCGCAATGTTTTCCACAAGGTTTACAAAATGAAATTGATCAACGTATGCCTAAGTGTAGATCCGTAACAGAGGCGCTCGAAAACGCGATTGAAATCGAAAGGAAATTAAATGCGAGAAAAGAATTGAGAAAAGATCCAAATGAACATAAGGAAAAACAAAGAGATACAAAGATAAAAGAATTCGAAGGAAAAGATAACAAACATGTAAATTTTTTGAAACCCAATCAAAATAATGATGCACATATTCAGACAAAAAACAGTCATCAAAATTTTTATAACAAACAAAACAGTAACTATCAAGGAAATACAGGACTAGTATGTCATCGTTGCAATAAACCAGGTCATTTTGCAAAAGATTGCAAAGTAAAGAATATTATGCCAAATGAAAAATGTCAAATTTGCGATAAAATAGGTCATTCGGCAAAAACGTGTTATGCAAGGAATAAACCATCAGATTCATATTCAAATACGCAGTGTCAAATCTGTAACAAAAAAGGTCATTCAGCAAAAACGTGCCGATTAAATGGTAATAATAATTACAATTCAAACGCTCGTCCCAACAGAAGCCAGAAATATTGTAGTTATTGTAAAAGATCAGGACACACAGACGAGGAGTGCTATCGTCTAAAAAACAATCAGGGAAACCAGAATGTGTCTCACCAGACGGGCGCGAGGAGAGACACTACTCAACGACGCCCAGTTACAATGATTCAAGATACACAATCGGACAACGATTGCCAGTAATTTATGTAGAATTGTAATTCGATGATCTAGCATACACCGTAGTAGGAAAAACAAATAATGATGAAGAAATATTAATGATGCTAGATACAGGTGCGTCACCAAATCTAATTAAATTGAGATATGTAGATAAAGACACGGTAATAGATACACGAAATTTGATCGAATTACGCGGTATAGCTGATGTACCCGTAGCAACTCTTGGCAGCGTGAAAATAAAATTATTCGGCATAGAAACAATATGTCACGTAATACCGGACAAAATTTCAATTCCTCACGCAGGACTCGTTGGCTCTCGATTCTTTGCAACTCAAGAAACAACAATATGCTATAAAAAACGAGTGATTAGCGTTGACGGTATTGAATATCCATTCATAAAGACGAACAAAATTGAAAACGGCATTATGTACATTCCTCCAAGGAGCGAATCAACATTTTTCGCAAACGTCAAAAATACTGGAATTTCGGAAGGATACATCCCCAAACTAAAAGTTTGTAAAGGTGTGTACGCAGGCGAATGCCTCGTACGAATTAAAGATGGTCGTGCTTATATGCAAATTTATAATACGACAGATGAAGAAATAGGAATAATGATTCCAACCTTGAGCGTATACGAAATTGAGAAAATTTTCATTCCAAATACAGTTGATCAAGAAATCGATGTAGGTGAAAATAATAAAGTCGAACAAATGAACTTCATTTCAAAAAAAAATGAAGAAAATTACAATTTTTCAAGAATTTCACATGTTTCAAAGAAAATAAATTCATTTATGGATGCACAGGAAAAAGAAGGAAGATATGAGAAACTAATAAACTTGCTTAGATTTGAACATTTACAAGAAAATGAAAAGATTCATGTTACAAGCCTAATAAAAAAATATGCCGATCGATTCCACATACCAGGTGAAAAATTAAGTTCAACAGATGTTTATAAGCACGGAATTCCTGTAACCTCAGATATTCCTTTAACTACAAAACAATATCGAACACCTCAATTTTTGAAAAATGAGATCGAAAAACAGGTGAAAGAAGGACTCGAAACAGGTATTCTTAAACCTTCAGAGTCTCCTTATAACAGTCCAGTTTGGATTGTTGCAAAAAAACCCGATTCCAAAGGAAACAAAAGATGGAGAGTAGTTATTGATTTTAGAAAACTAAATGAAATAACAGTAACAGACGCATATCCATTACCGAACATTTGAAGACGCGGCAGCGTCTTAACGCCAAGTATGAAAAAAAAGAGTGTGAACGAGCAAGGCAAGTCGCGCCGCGTATCTATACTCGAGATTCGGCCCTCTTACATTTCAACTCGATCCCATTTAAAAATGCGTCGACCTAGGGAAAATCTAACGCCACTTTAATTATAGAAATCATACAATCCGATTCCAATGGTGTCATTATTTTTTTCCTACGTCCTCTAGAAGTGGGTGAACTCGAAACGCGAGACGAAATATTACGATTTTCAGTATCGCAAAAATTCCACACTCATACATACATACACGTAGAGAGTAAGGCCTAGCGGCTCGCACTAGGCACCTATACCCCCTCCCGTCGCTAGCTCTCTCTCCCTGTCGCTCTGCCGCATTCGCGCCTCGCGCTATCTCTCTCACTCTAATGCGTTGTGATGGGGCGATATATAAATGTCTAAAGTAAGACTGAGTTGACACGCCCCGCTTGTAAGATTTCAATTTAAAGTTTGATCTCTTTTCTTGTTTTTATTTTTATTTCACAAAAACCACACGCATACACGTACACTCACACACACACACACTTATCCGTTCGCGGGATAGATTTTAATTTTACTTTACAAATCACAATTTATATTGTGTCCGATGAACCTCAGTCGAACAATTCTTTTGGAGTCAATTTTTTGATATAAAGTTTTTTACTTATCGCAATATTTCTCGATATCCCTCGTTGGCTCTTTCATGAGTTCCGGGACCCCATCGATGTCCTCAAAGATGATTTGATTGATATTATGCAATCGTTTCGATGTGGAAGGTGGCCAATCTCCCCAGATTAGGATTCGGTGACGTGTTGATGGTGTGACGGTCCCGGAACGAAAGAGAGCGAGTCGTTCCCGAATTTCATGATGTGCGAATTAGACGAAGGAGGAGGGCGCCGGCTTCCCTCACTCCTTCTTTCGACGGGTTATAATAATTAATCAGGATAACGATCCTTTTCATCATGTCGGAAGACCGCGAAGATATAAATGGAATCTTACAATTTCCCCCCTTTTCAAGAGAGGAAGGGTAACAGACGAACGAGAAAAATTCCTTCTTTACATATTCCAAATATAAGTATTACAGATATTTTCATTGCATTCATTCACACACACACACATACATACTGTCAAAACACATTATTGTTATATTTTTTTCTTTTTTTTTTTTTTTTTTTTTTTTTTTTTAAGAAATAGATTCGCCATGACTAAAGATAGATATACACACATCATTTAGAGATAGAAGTCGAAAATTACTTATGATAAACAGGCGTCAAAAGGTGTAAAATCTATCTCTCGAGATTTTAATATACTTATTTTATGATGATTCGCACGCATGTGAGATACATATAAAGTCCCTTCGAATGGGACTACTTAAATACAATTCAATGTGTTATTATCCAGGGCAGATGAAGACATAAAACAAAAGAGAAATAAAACCTTAAGCACGCAAATAAGTAGCGAGCACGTATAGATACATATATTTATATATTTTCACGAATCGAGTTCCATAACCGAACTCATGAGGAACGCTCATGGTATTTACGAAGATTCCATCTATTATACGTCCCTATTTCTTCCAAATTCTTATTTGGATCTGCCAATACGAAGGCATTTTCGCCAATTTTGCGAATTATTTTAAAGGGACCTTCATAGAGGTGGAAAAACTTTTTTGTTACTTTGTCTAACGCATTTGACAGGTGTCTAACTCGGAGCAAAACTAGGTCCCCAACGTCGAGAGTGATTAAAGAGACGGGGCCTTGCTGTTTTAATCGATTTCGATAAGCACGCGTCATATTATCACGGGCAAGTGTGATCAAATAATCATGAGGACGCCCTTGAGAATCTGGGAAATTTAGGATTTTCAATATTTTGTCCTGAATTGGTTTACCAAAGTGTAGCTCATATGGAGAAATTCCGGTACTTTGATGTACAGTCATATTGAGAATTTCTTCCATTTTTGGGAGAACCTGAACCCATTTTGTATGTCGGTCCGAACACCAAGTGCGAAAAAGCCTCCCTAATTCCCTCATCACCCTCTCTGTAGGGTTGGACTGAGGATGTCGTATGGAGCTGTATAAAACTTTAATTCCTGCCAATTCCAGTTCCCTTCGCCAAATCTCAGATGTGAATTGCGTCCCGTGATCAGCCAATATGCGTTTCGGAGTCCCGAGACTCGGAACGAAATCTTTTAAAATTTTATTCACACAAGTTCTCGCCGTTGCTTTTTTTATAGGATACAGTCGAACATATTTAGAGAAAATATCAAGAACCACGAAAATATACTGTAAACCTCCTCGTCCACTGGGAAGGGGGCCATAAAGGTCCACGCTGATCAAATCAAGCACACCGTTTGACGTTACGGGTTTATGCTCTCCTTCCATGGAAAAGGGTAAATATTTAACACGTTGACAAATATCACATTCAAGAACAAACCGCTTTACTGGTGCGCACATTTTTTTCCAGTAATAAAATTGTTTTAAATATGATAATGTCTTAAAAACTCCGGGATGTCCTAATTTAACGTGGATGTTTTCAATAAGAGCTGACTGAATTTTACTAGGAATGACAACTTTCCACGATGATGAAGCCTTTTATCGGTGGAAAAGAACTTTATCATAAACGAAGAAATCAGGAGGTGGATCGGTTGACGAGCAACTCTCAATGATCTTTGTAAGGGCTGTATCCTGGACCTGCCATTCACCCATTTTTTTGAAAATGCGAAGGAGACTTGCATCGTAATCCAGCATGGCTACTGTGATTAACGATGGAAGTTCCCTGCATTCTTCTGACAATAGACCTTGAGATAAAGTTGCGACAATTAACCTTTTTTCTTCGTCTTCGTGAAACCGTTGATCCGGATTTCGACTAAAGAAATCTGCAACGATATTATCGGCACCTCGACAATGAGAAACTGAGAAAGAAAACTGTTGGAGAAAAAGACACCAACGTGCAATACGAGAGTTGCCAAAGGAGATAGAATTTAGAAATGTCAAGCATTTATGATCGGTAATAATCTCAAAACGCACACCTATGAGATAGGGGCGAAATTTATTAACTGAATAAACGATGGCCAGTAATTCTTTCTCCGTCGTGGTGTAGTTTACTTCACACTTAGTCAAACAACGGGAAACCACGCTCACGACGTTATGATCCCCTCCCTCCGTTATCTGGTATAGAATGCCGCTTATCCCTCGATCGCTCGCGTCAGTTTGAACCCGATAAGGCGCATTCGGGATAATATGTTTAAGGGAGATACATTCAACAAAATCTTTTTTTAAATTCGCGAATGCGCGCGCGTGAATCGGAGTCCACTCCCAAACAGCATCCTTCCTTAATAATTCTCTCAAAGGAGCCAGCGATTCGCTGTGACGAGGGTTGAATTGACGATAATAATTACAAGTACCTAAAAATTGTTGCAACTGGCGTTTGTCATTGGGCTCCGAAAATTCAATAATAACCGATAATCTTGACGGATCGGGAACTACTCCCTGTTCCGATAACATAAATCCTAAGAACGAAATTGATTCTTGCAAAAATAAACATTTGGAAAGTTTCAAAGTAAAATTATAGCTGGAGAGACGTCGAAAAATCTCTTCCAAAACATAAAAATGTTCTTTTATTGTTTTCGTACCTATTACTACGTCGTCAATATAACACGATATGAATTTATCCAGATCCTTTCCAAGAGCAAAGCTCAATGAACGAATAAAGCCGCTCCCAGCTGTTTTTAGCCCAAACGGAATGCGACAAAACTGATATAAATTTGATTCAAACAAAAATGCAGTATATGGGCGAGATTTCTCGTGCAATGGCACCTGCCAATATCCATGCGTCAGGTCGATTTTCGAGTAATATTTTGCTCCATGAAATTTTTGGAGTAAATCCGATATCAGGGGAGGAGACTCTTGGTCGTCGTCTATCACCTGATTCAAATGCCTTGCATCGAGACATAGTCTCACTGAACCATTTTCCTTTTTGACTATCCTCAGCGGATTACAAAACTTGCTAACGGCCCTTTCAATAACATTATTTTTTAGCATTTCTTCGATTTCTTTTGATACTTCTGGACGTAAGTGATGAGGAATTGGATAAGTAAAGCGTATTTTCGGGTTTTCGCAATTCAACCGAATATGATGCTCATATCCACGAGCACATCCTGGTTTATCGGAAAATAAAGAATTGTATTTCTTTAAAAGATTCGCAAGATCCTGCCTATCATTCTCTTCCAGCGATAAAAGTTTACACGCGAATGACAGGGAATCCCCCGAGGCCTCCCTGGGGTCTAAGGTACTTGAAACTTGGTCGAAATTCGTTCTATTAATATCTGTTGGTCTATTTTGACTCAACAATGACTCGTCAGTTCCCCCCTGTTCGAAATTTCGAGGGACTTCGTCATTTAAATCCGTGATGCTTTCGTCAATATTATTCGAATTTTCGACGCTAATTATGTAAATATGTGTCTTCTCTTTCTCCTGCGAACACAACAAGGCCTCGGGCGCTCCCCTGTCAAATATCGCAGTCGAATCTGACAGACACATCCCGCGAACCTCGATCTTTACGGTTTTATAGTTAATAATGGCTTCATTGCGCGACATCCAATCATGGCCTAATATCACATCGGATGTTAAAAAAGGAATCACCAATAACAATGTTCCTATAATTAAATTTTCTATTTTTAATGGGACGTAAATCTGGCGTTTGATAACTGTCGCCTTTTTCTTTATAGCGGTGGACACTACGATATTTGATACGGGTAACTCTTCTATTTTATGTTTTTTTATTAATTGTTGATACAGCTTTTCCGAAATTGCCGTAATTTGACTTCCCGTATCAAACATAGCAATGACCTTCATATCCAATATCGCTGTACGAGCGTGAGGGCTCTTGGCCATGGGAGTTTTTCTATTATTCGCGTATTTTATTCCATTTTCTATTCCTTCATCCAATTCCTCTACGAAGTCATAATGCTTTTGGCACGATGTCGGACCGAAATACAACGCGCCAGAAATCAGTTTAAATTATTTGAATTGCCCGTTATATTGTTTTGATTCGATCGACTACCTTGGGCTTCCGACGGTGGGGGAAAACGAGTATCTGGCAATGCGAAATTTTTTTCTTTATTATGCTGTTGACCAGGTGTATGATTATAACCGGAGTATTTACGACCTCGTCGATTGAATCTTTCTTGCTTTGTTTTTCTTTCGAACCCGTTAGGATTATAATTTGAACTCAGAGCGTTTACTTTTACTCCATTGTGTTTAGGATGATAGTTATTGTTTGATTTCGTACGTTCTCTCTCGCGTTCTAATCTAATCACATCGAGGTTTCCCAGAGTCTGTACAATTAAATTCGTATCCGCGAAATTGAGCGTAGATAACGTTTCCTTTACCCACGGAGAATATTGCTGGACAATATAATAATTTATTTCGAATTCAGATAATTTGGGAATGAAGTAACGAGCTTCTGCCAATTGTTCATAAAAATATGCCTGCAACGATTTCGCATTGCCATCACACCGCTTCTCAGACCAATTTTTCTTATAGCGAACTCGAATGGGGATAGAATAGAATTCCTCGATAAATAGAGTCTTAAATTGCTCGAAATTTTCCATGTTTTCTTTTAATTGGAACCACAAATTTGCCTTTTCCTCAAGGGCGTGTTCAATTATTATTAACTTTTTTTCCTCCGGGACATTTTTTATTTTAAAGAATTTTTCCACCTCGTCTAGGAATTTAATTGGGTGATTTTCGACCTCATTCGTAAATTTGGGAATCTTCATATCAAATTTGATACCATTTACATTACTCACGATCGCGGTGAGGCCCTCCGTGATATTCCACGCATTATCGCGGTTTTCTCCATCGTTAACAGCACTTGTCGTCGGCTGTTGTCGTTTTTTCTGTGCTTCAAGGCTTACTCTCAATTGTTCCAGTCTTGATCTCTCCTGATTGATTTTCTCCCATTCTGCCTCTAATGAACTCGTTTGAGACGTGGTGCTTTCTCTCTCTCGATCGTCGTCTCTACCGAGCACCATTTTTTTCTTTACTGTAAAATTTAAGGATTCAAATCTTTGTTTCACCGGACGACCAGATTTCGTTATATACGTTTGGTCGTTTCTTTCATCCATCAACTAGCTAACAGTGAACTTGGGTATTTCTCGTCTTGTCAATACACTACGTAATTGTGAAAATATTTGCGATACACGCCTATCTATTTTCATTCGTCAAAATTAAGTTTTTATTGTTATTATTATTATTTTATATATATATATATAGAAATACCCAAAACTCACCAAATTTTAGTATCAATTATACAATTCTAATTTTTTTTTGAGTTCATGCCTCTTAGTTGGGCGCCATTTGTAAGATTTCAATTTAAAGTTTGATCTCTTTTCTTGTTTTTATTTTTATTTCACAAAAACCACACGCATACACGTACACTCACACACACACACACACTTATCCGTTCGCGGGATAGATTTTAATTTTACTTTACAAATCACAATTTATATTGTGTCCGATGAACCTCAGTCGAACAATTCTTTTGGAGTCAATTTTTTGATATAAAGTTTTTTACTTATCGCAATATTTCTCGATATCCCTCGTTGGCTCTTTCATGAGTTCCGGGACCCCATCGATGTCCTC
>JACEOJ010005550.1:54737-99618 GCA_013761285.1 Campoletis sonorensis | reverse complement strand
AAAAAAAAAAAGAAAAAAAAGAAAAACGATTTGTAAGACTCTACGATAATAATGGCGAGTTCTATTGATCATTTTGGAGGAGCAAGCGCAATTTTTTTTGACATTTTACTGAAATTTTTGATAATTCATAAAGATGCTCGTGATTAGTCTTGAAGAATCGAATGAACAAATGACCAAGCATCTTAGTATTTCGTATTATATTTTTTTCGTTGTTTTAACACTCATGGCTCATTATAATAATTAAGATAACGATAATAATAACGATCGAAATGTTAATTTTATAATAATAAAATACATTTCCATTGAAACGTCACGGAAGCTAAGAAACGTTCGCATTTAACGCTGTAACTCATCTGAGAGACCACATCTGTGCGGTTTTAATTGAATGGTTATAAAAATTCAATTATAAAAACTCGTCAAAGCTTACAATCTGCGAAGGCGATACTCGTAGGTTATTCCGTGGTTGATTAAGAGCTCGAATATTTTTGGTATTTCTTTTTACAAATAATTGAACAAAAATGTAAAAATTAATAAAAAGGACGATAATAATAATATCAATAATAATAATGATTATTATTATTATTAGGAAGTTGGAGCAAAGACGTACAGTGTATTTACATAGTCGTCAATTTACAAATTCACATCGAAAGCACAGCCTTGGGTGACTAGAGTAGAACTTGAAATACTTAATATGTAAATATATATAATTCATGAGAAGAATCGCGTGTTTTTTGTTGTTGATTTTTTACATTTCGTCGTTGATTGAAATGACGAGATAATGCTTGAGTTGATTTTCAACATCGCGATGTGTGCGGGCCTTTGCTTTTATCGTATTTATATATTTGAAAAAATGTTGCACTACAAAGCTTCTCGCTTGGCTGTCATTGGGCAACCAGGAAAAAAAACAGGCTGATTAATTAACGCAGACGTCATTTAGAGAATTCATTATGACGTTCACACTGATAATACACGAGTAATAGTTTATGTAATTCTTCCAGAATAATCAGCTTCTTGAAAGATAAAGACACTAATGAACCCAGCAAGATAATTAATTTAATTCTTAATCTCCTGCTTAATATCAAGATGCAACCTTCGCTTCAATTAATTCTTTCCTTGTTTCTCAATTCCTCGTGTTTTTTCATCAATTCATATACTTTCCATTGTAAGGCGGGGGAAAAAAATCTTATCGATTTCAAAAGCCAAATGTCCTTGAATATATCGTCTATAATTGAGCCTGCGACAGGCACACTGTTCTCAGCAAATTCTCAATACGATAGTGGAGCTCCTAATTATTGCAGAGGCACAATTTTTTATGTTTTTAATTCCAGCTCTGAGTATGGAGTTCAGAAAACGCTACTTTAAGTGCAATTAATATAATCTTTTGTCGTGGATATCAAGTTTCAAATACGGGAAACTGCAAAAAAAGGTTGGTCCCATTTTGGGACAGTGCACCTTTCAAGAGTTAGTTATGTTATTTGTTCATATGCAATCATTTTTGTAAAATTCCTCGTTCTCTACTCACCGCAACTACGAAATAACTCGTTTAATTATCGAATCAAGATTCATTCGCTTATTCGAATGTCCTTTGAAGTGAATTCAAGCAAATAATAACGAAATCGAAACGAAGAAAGATCATTTCAAAATTTTTCATTCTTTTTTTCAAAGAAAACGTACGACCGCTGCCAGATTAGAAAATAAGTTACGTACGATGCTTAATATAATACTGAATATTTTGGGGGATGCACGCAGCGCTATAATATAGAATAGGCAATAATCAAAGCTTACGGAAAATATATCTTTCCATGCAGGCGAGGGTTACGTGTTTCATAACAAAAGCTTTGAGAATTCTACTAATATTTGTTTTCTTTTAATTACCAATTTCACCGCAAATTCATCGGATTATTATTTTTCATCATTAGATCGACCACTACGTGCTAAAGTATACGCGAAAAGGTGCTGGAAAGAGAAGTGACGGGACAAAGCTTTCGTTAGATGCCACGAAAAATTAAAATAATATCATTTTTTTCCTCCTTACGGATACTGACTAGTATTTTTCACAGTATTATAAATATCCTAATGCCAATTGTATTTTCTATGACACACTCGATCTCGCAAACATATCAAGAAAATCACGTAATAATCAATGTAAATGACAAGACTCAATAAACAATCAACAAGCATGTATAGAGACGTTCGTGTTGTATATAATAATAATAATAATAATAACGATAATAATAATAATAATAATAACGATAATCATAATTTATATTTATAGATATAATTTATGTGTGTATAATTCCTAAGAAGGGATATAAATTAGATCTCATATATACCATGCGTTTGTCGATGAGTGATTCACATTTCGAATTAAGCAACAATGTATATAAATATATACAGTGAAGTCCAAAACAATTTGAACCGAATCACAATATTCGACTGGTTTGAAAAATTCGTTGCTTCAAAAATAATACCGATTTTGAAGAACCAAAGAAAGTCGATGGAAGTCAATTTCCTCAGCTCTTGAATGAAACTTTATACATTCAAATAATCTGATCGACCATACTTTTAAAGCACCCGAAAAAAATCAGGTTCCATTTGTTTTGAACAGGACTGTATAAATGTATGTATATTCATATATATTGATACACATATGTATTATTGTTGCATTGGCTATTATCGTTTGAGATTATCGGATAATCAATAATCCAAATTTGATATATGTGTATGTATATTTATATAGGCAAATATTTATATATGGAGAATAAAATACGAGAAAGAGGAAAGTGGGATACGTGTGTGTGCGATTTAGGACGTGTCGGAGAATTTATGACAAGGATTATGAGAAACACTGATGGAAATATCGTGTCTACATTGGATAACACCGAAATTGCGCAGCCGATGTAAAAAAAAATTAAAAAAAATAATAAAAAAAACTGGGATGTAAAATTGACACACTAAATATCTCGGTATATATATTTTTCGCTTTGTTTTCAGGGTTCACGAATCCTAAAAGGATAAGATTCCCTTTGACTCACCCTTCGAATCAGGAAGGAATTTCTCTATTTACTATGTACAAAGAAAAGTGATTATGCAAAATGATGACGTTTCAATCGGGGATTATGTTGTGTACGCCAAGTTTGTTGGAAATTATTACGTTTGTTGATGGCAATTTTTATAAATTTTACGCGGTATAAACTTTTTATAGAATTTTCGACGAACGAGACCGAAACCTTTCTCTGTATATCGGTTTTTTATCTGCTCTTTCTTACGTTTTCGCTAACGCGGTATGCAGTGCGGACATGATTATAAAAAACGAAAACATTAAGCACCTCTCTATAAATAAACATTAAAAGAAAAAAAAAATTCAAAATATCGCAACAAAAACAAATTCAATTAACGAACTTTCCGATCTTTTTAAACATCCTTTCATTCATTAGCAGCAAGCACTTTGAATTCAAAAGAATACTTTTCTTCTTTTACTATGCGTAGTGAAAAAACATCGAGCAAATAAACAAAAGGAAAATATTTTTCTTGGTAATGAAATTCTTGAATTCTCGACTTTTCGCAATTGGAAGAATTTCTAATATTATTTTCATCCCTTTTTCTTTAATGAATACACGTTTAGCATTAAGGGTTTATTGAGCAAGGCAAAAAATAGCAGCTACGAGAAATCTAGAAGTTTATAACTAAGTTCGCTCCGTCTGTAGGGCAAGATTCCTCTTTATAGTGATTTCTAATTACATAACTAGGCCTAAGGACAGTTTAGACGAATAATTAATTTTTTTTTTTAACAACGATTTATAGGCTTTCAAAAATCATTATTTGAGATTCCTTGCTGAGAAGAATACGTTGATAAATAAAACGATTACGTATTCAGACCATAGCTGCGCAATAAGCCGAATTTTTGGAGGCCACATGTTTAATACTCCAGGCTCTGTACGAGCTCCCCTATGAATAAGTGAGCAATTGAGCAAAGCTATATATTTTATCTTTTCGTGCAACGGGTGTAGCGGACTGAATAAAATTCATCTCCTCCGACGCGGCTGCGTTGAGGTTTTATGACCTAAAGATTCAATGATATTTGTTTAATCGCAAATTACTGAGGGAACGAACGATTCTCTAGGTGGCAAGCAACAAGAACTTTATTTAGATTGTAAAATCGTTTAACGATGTGCAAGCGTGATGCTGATTTAAAATCTCTAGACACTTTCAACATTATTTATTTTTTGATTATTTTTCTAAACCATCAAATCTTTTAGTTCAGTTTCAGCGAAAAATATTTGTTTTTAAGTGAGAGACGTTTTTTTTTTTTCAAGTTATCTACGATTTTTTGGACCTCAGTACGGAAAGTGGATTCAAACGACGTCGTGGTGTGCTCTCGTTTGATGAGCCACTGCTCTTCAACTTTGTTTTGCCCGATTTCGAGGGCTTTTCCTCTTTTTTGCTACTAGAACCGGACGCTGCTGCCGATTGATTTTTTCCGCTTTTCATTTGACCCGGGATAGGATTATTGACACTCGAAGTTGCTGCGCTCGAAAATATCTGGGACTTGGGAGTCGAAGCTGTTGTGATTGTGGTTGTTATGGTGGTTGTGGTTGTGTGTACTGTGGTTGGAATTTCAGAGGACTGTTGGGCTTGGGTATTGGGGCTTACTTGTACCTCGCAGGGAGGCGGCGCAATCCTGTACGATGGCAATATCTTGAACGTCACTGATCCTCGAGCCTCCCGCTGCAACAGAATCATTAAAACCATCATTTTATTATTCTTTGCTTTGAAAAACCAAAGAATTAAAGCTTATTGATTTTTCCAGCATTTTATTAACCCCCCGTGCCATGGATTTTTCTCTACGTGCAATTTATTTCATATTTTATCCTTTTATGAATAAAAAAAATATTATATGAAATTAAAAATCAACGTGAAATCAGGACAATAATAAAAACTCAGTTTTTCATGAAGATTCATTGAATATGCATAAGATTGACATATTTTAATCACTTTCGTAACAAAGCGCATCATTATCAAGTTCCCTTTCCAGTATATTTTCGATTCAAGCACCCGAAATTACATTGATAATTAAGACTTGACGTTAGAGTTAGTTGGGATTGAAAAAAAATCTCCTGAGCTAAACGAGCGAGTGCAAGCGACTTGCTAAGTACTCTTGGCAAAAAGAGTTTTCAACTTCTTCATCCAACAGTCGTGAAAAGTTTACCAGCCGGGCGATTTGTAGTTTAAAGTTATGGAAGCGTGTAGCTGGGCGATGTTTTTAGCGTACGATTGAACAATAGATTATCTACGTCGATGCTCGTCTTGAACTAATGATGATTTGCAAATGTGGCAATTTCGTAATAATGACTTGAAAATTATTTCGAAATCATCGTCCTTATTATTATTCTCTTTTCCAGTTCTCCAAGAGTTTAATATTTAAGTTTTTTTGTTAATAAGCCACTTGAATAAAAAACGAATAATCGTGGAATGTATCAGAAGCTCAACGCGAGTTGTTGGAACTAGAAAATTCCAGTGAAGTTATTTGATCCTCAATGGAATAATTTTTTCAGTTAGTACATTAAATTGGAATGAATGAGTACTGCAGAGAAATAGTAACAAAAACAAAAACACTTACGAGCATCTTTTGTAAGGCGTTGACCGACTGATTGGCCACTGGAATCCCATTGATCTCTCTTATCTCATCAAGCACATGAAGCGTCGCCTGTCTGTGAATCATTCCACCGTGCATTATCCTGGCAACTACACATTTACCATCCTCGTTCATCTTCAACGTGATCCCCTGCAAAACAGCCAAGTATTTCCATCATGAATCAATCATTGTTTTATGGTCACATAGAGAAATTTCAATTTCCTTCCAATCAAACAATCATTCAATTATACATTTGGATTTAATTGTAATTAAATCGGTCACCATTTGAACCATTTTATTTAAACGTTTTATTTCATTTCATTCATTTCATTTAAACGTTTATGAATTTAAAATTTTTTATTTTATCGATAAAAATAATTTATAAAACACTTTAAGTAATTGTATATTAATTGAGCAGATAAGCAGAAACGAAAAATACCGAAATCATTGCCTCAATTATTCAGTTTAGAAAGTGATGAAAAAAAAAAAAATCAAAGGGATAATAGAATTGAGTTGCAATGAATTATTCTTACCATTGGTTCGTCGGTATTTTTTTGAAATTGGACTAGTCTGACTCGAGTAACATTCTCGACATCCAACTCGCCATTTTGACCCTCAAGATCGTCGCCACCGTTGAGGTAAGGTAAAAGCGGGGGTGGCGTGACCCTCGTCGCTTCCTCTCCGTAAACCTCGTGGCCAGCGACATCGTGAGCTTGCAGCAATGCCTGAAACATCAAGCGTGAAATTGCATATTAAAAATTAAATGCAAAAACGCGTTGTTGGTAATGGGGCTTCAACGTGCAGCACTTTTTATAACCACTACTGGTGGAGAATCTCTTAGAACAAAAAAGAGCTCGCTTTATCACTAAATTTATGAAAGACGAGAACGTTTTGGAGTCTGAAATGGCGTTAATTAAACGGTAATTTTCATTTTCATGAAAAATAAAACGTTTGAGGTGTGATGCCACTAAATAGTGTTGCATTAAAAAATTCCTGCATCCACTAATTTGATTTTCTTTTACCTTGACGTTACGAAGTTTGGGTACCGATTTGCGAGAGCACAAAAAACAAATAATATGTTAATAATTTTCTAGCACACGAGCTCCCAGAATGGCTGCAATTGAAGCACAAGGTGTTTATATATTTATAAACAACAATAATAGTGAAAAGTGTGCATGAGATTATTCGATGTGGTTTAACGCGAAAGCACAAAGCTCATTTCCTTCCGGCAGAATCCTCGAGTTTCGTTGATGAATGTGCATGGCTACGGTTTTAAAAAACCGCGGAAATGCCGTAGAAAAGGAGGAAACCGCGAATCGCAAAAAATAATATTCCGCCAAGACAGGACGACATTAGATGCTTGAATGCAAAATTTATGCAGGCGTCATATTTATTATTCACCGCCTCAAAATACAAAGAGAGTGGTTTATGTGAAAAGGATCCGAGCTTTTGAGTTTTGTCGTTGAAAAATAGTATTGTCAACCTCACTGAGTATATAAATTATAACAATTGTTCAAAAACTTACAAGAATTACAATTTTCAAAATAAAACTTTCTTCAAAACGTTTTTTTTTTAAGGGCCAGAATTTCTGAACGATTTTCATTTATGCGATCGTGACAGTAATCAGTTTAAAAAGTAACTCATTCCATAATTGAAGTTTATTCATATCAGTTAATTAAAACGTGATCACGATATTTTCAATGATTCGAACAAATTGAGGACGCTTTGCACGTTCACATGGAGCTGGAAATTTTGTTTGATTATGCAACATGAACGTGTTTATTTATCCGAACGTTTTCAAAGATAAAAACCTGGAAAAAAAATTAAGCTCATTCGCGAAAATATGAATGAGCACATTTCCCAAATTAAAAAATGCAACGAATTTTTACTAATTAGTTGTTGGAAGATTCTTTGTATAAGTGATTTGACTTTTGAATGAGTAACGTTTTTGCCTGAGGATATAGATTTGAAATCCGCTTTGGTGTATCGTTTTGTGCGCTACTTGCATAATGGATTTGAATAAAGCGAACGCTTTTCATTCATATAGAAATGAAATTACCACGTTTCTTTCAAAATGCTTTGGCATTGAAGATATTCGATAATGAGATGTACAAATGATAGCAACAAGCCTCGCAATGAAATGGAACGTGAAGCGAATCGCGGATCCCTGAAAGCGTCGAATAATTGGTTGGACACATGCCAAATATGTGTCTGGAGCAGCGCGCTTTGTGCGAGTTCAAAAAGGAAGGAAACCTGGAGGGGTTATGGGCTGTGAACCCTATCAGCACCGTTGAAATATGACCCAACCTCAACGAGAATCACCCACGTTATAATTTCTACATTACGTATGACCGAATGTATGGTGCGTGTAAAACATGACATAGACACGAAAAACACTGTCCATTAACCTGGTCACCCCTTATATCAACCCTTTCCAGTTCCTTTCTAAGAATTTACTTGCCTCCACTGGTATCCGGAAGCTCTAACATCTCTGAATTTATTTTCAACTCTTCATTTTGTCTGGTATTGAAAACCAAAACTCAAAGTCATTTGTGAAATCGTACGTAGGCCCAGTTTTAGTTGCTTAAGGATAAAGAATTAGAATTTCTTGAATTAAAAAAATATCAGAAGCATAGGATCTAGCCCATGGCATGTAAAACGAAATAAAGAAAATGCATGGGCTGATTGAATAAAAGTAATGAAAAATGAAGGGAGATAAGAAAAAAGAAAGAAAAATTTGAAATCACTGAGCGATAAATATATGGGAAGATGTTTTATTCAAATGCGCATAGCCAATGGGCTGAATTGCAATGAGTATCAACAGTGCAACAAGATATGAAAACATGGATTGCACGTTAGAGCTTTTGCTTATTTTACAGCTACTGCGTACACTGTTTACTTATAAACTGGCCTTTACTCCAGCGATATATTAATTTATATGCGCGATGGCTTAATGACACGAGAAAAAGAATGCAAAAAAGACGATGCATTTGGACTGGATTGCACGATGCTAGAGGTCCTGCTACGTGCTGGGTGAGAATAGGTTTGCACTGGACTGCCTCATTGCAACCCCAAAGTCGTTAGTTACCCCAGAAACACCATCAGTACTCCGTGGGGTGTTCATTAATTACAATGTCATTGGCTTGAACTACCCCGAGACATTTCTATTCAACCTTCAGTCGAATTGCGGTGTATTAAAATAAAGACGTTCTTCTTCTTCTTCTGGATTTCGAATCCCTATTTTATTCAATTCTCAGACTGCTGGGAAAATTATAACATTTTTGGACGTAATTTATCCTGAGGATTACATATTTGGAGTTAACATTGAGAAAATAGTAAATTTATATGAGATAAATAATACTCGATTGTCAATTTTTTTCCTTGTTATTTTGTATAGTTTTGTAGATTTTCGCATGAGCCCAAATCATGATTTTATCTCCACCCCACTGTTCTGTTCTTGCTTCAGTGAGTCTCCCCATCGGAGTGTTGCTCACAGTCACTTTTCCCTGACGCACTACTGTATCGCATTTGCATGAGGGCCCACGACAACTTTGGAAAACGTAGCCAATACGGGTGGCTGGATATTTATGAAATATGAGTTTGGTTAGCATCATTAGAAAGCTCAGAAAAACTGCTTTCCGCTTAACGATTGACACGCAAGCTGGTGCATTACTAAACGGTCACCCAACCATGTATTGATCTCATCCAAAGCTGCTTAACTTGGTTGTAGACCGCGCGTTTATCGGTGTCTGTGTGAATATAATATAATATTACTTGATATTTGCGGTATGATCACAATGAAATTACGGACATTAATTTCTGTATCGTTTACTCGAACGAGCTACTGAATCGAAAATTGCTGGTAAATATTATTGCACGTATAATGAGTTATGTACACTCGATGAAGTGAATTGTTCCGGGTAATAAACTACTTTGCATACAGTTTCCATACAGTAAAAAAAAAGTTTAAATATCTCTCGTCAGATAATTGATTACATAAAATGTTCAAAGGTGTAATAGATTTTTTTTTAAATGGGAAACGCAAGCAAAAATTTGAAGAGGCGATTATTGTTCGGAGGAACAGGAGTGTGAGAATAAATAGGATGTTACTTTTGATCAAGGTTGAAGAAAAATAAATCTATAAATAGAAAAATTACGTGCTTTTTCTACTGGAATAATTATGTCATGAACGTCGTCAAATTTTCTCCACGATTGGGGCAACTACGTTTCGCAAGTATTCAACTGTATAAACGTCAATACTAAAGAAGTTGAAGTATGCAATATTCGTTATAAAAGTTATATTTTCCTCTAAGGAAAGCAGCACTCATCGAAAAAGGTGAACGGCAAAGTGCAGTTGGAAATCTTTCCAGCAATGAAGTGACCTACGTCGAGAGCACGATATATTCACGATGCATAAAACTCCTCCCACATTTTTGTTCGAAACTTCACCTTCACGAAACTACTTTAGCGGATTGTTAACGCGTTTTTTTTTTTTTAAGTCGATAAAAAAAAAATTGGGGCATAATTTTTTGCCTCCAGCTATTTGTACTCTTGTGCCAAAATCGCTCGTGAGCTGCATACACTAAGAGGGGCAACTCGTTGTACACTCAGCGATGTACATACCAAAAGAGGATCCCGCTGAAAATACAAAGAAAATATACACGAAAGAAGTTAGACGAGTTGGAGACTTTTCCTTTGATAACGTGATTAAAAAATCCTGAAGATCGCCAACCCCGTTGTCACTCAGTGCATGGGAATTTCCTAAAATGTTGTCTTTTGTTAAGGTTATGGATTTTAGTCTGTTTTTCCCTCCAAAATACACAATCCAACAAGTATTTTATCCATAGGTAGAAAAATATTTGCAGCAGCAAAGCAGAAAACGTTGCAGCGACTTGGACTTTTTACTTCTTAACTTCATTTATAGAACGGTTCAGGTTTATTTATTTTTATCGATCGAATGTCAAGAGATCGATATTACGAAAATCCCTACGAAAATCCTTACTGCGTAGAACACCGTACTCTTAACTATAAGTTCACTCAAAGTTGAAAACTTTCATGAAGTCCGCAATTCTTTAAAAACAAATAAATGTTCTCGGATACTTATTGGAGTTGAAAACCGTGCTCGCTCGTAAGGATGTGTGTCCTCGTCGAAGGGTTTTATAGCGTATTGTAAAAAAGGCCATTGACGACAACTACGATAGAGGAAAACAACTAGATCTGTACTCCCGCCAGGATTTCAAGAGCAGAAACTTTATGGAGTGAATAAAAGCCGATAAATGTTCGAAGCTTTTCTCTTTCGGAAAGCCGAATTCAGTGAATCGATGCGGAAACGTCCTTGGAAATTATTCAGTTTTGTGTTATTTTCTTTCACTTTTTCAAGATTTACCGTTTCTATTATATCGTCTGTTCCGATTGTTGAGAAAAATATAAGCTCCTGCTGAAATGGTGAACGAGAAGTCTGAAGACACTTTGGTTGGTATATTGTCGAGCGAGTTTAGCATGTTATAGCAGTTGTAACGTATGTTACGTGGGTACATAAAGGTTATATAAAGTAAAGAACTCCCGTCAAAATGAGACTTCGAAGAGAGGTTATCGGCTGCTGAAATATACGAGGCTTCTGCCTTCCACATTTTCCGTGTTAAATCGTGCTAAATTGCGTCCTTCTGCTTGGAGACGTGGATATAAAAATTTTCAGAGATAAATCGATCTACGAGAGTAGCAGGGAAAGAAAAATAGCTGTTGACGCAGCTTTAACTCATTCTCCGAGCTATAAAGTTGAATGAAAAATACGCAGTTACTTACTCCCTCGTCTCTTATTATTGTACGCGCTATAAAAAGTACAAAAATAATTCTCATGCCCATTTCTTTCCGACAAGAGAAGCCAAGAGGCAAGTTTAATGTAAGAAAAAGGTTTAAGAAGCCAGCAAATGAAAACAACCAGGCAACGGAGATGTCTTCGTTCTGACCACCACGCTTCTTAGTTTTCCGATCGTTAATCACGGGCTCTCGGTCACGTCTGGGAATCCGTGTAGCTTTCCCGGCTCCCAATAACGATATCCTGCGGAACTTATTTCTACCGAACTATCTGCAAAAGTATACCCGCATTGTATTTTTATCTCGTATACACATATCCTAGGGTTCCCACAATAAAAACGGTCATCTCATGAACTGGCAAATTGTTGAGTTTAACTATCCTTCGTTTACGAATTTAATCAGAATGTCATTTCGTATTATTATATGAAACGACGCTATCATCAATAACTCCTTTAGTGCATACTGAAGACTTTTATAAATGTACGATACTGCGAAAAAACGATTATTCTTGTAGTGCATTATTGACGGAAATCATTGCCGGGTGGACTGATCGATTGAATTACCAATCAAATTCGGATAAAGGCAGTTTATTTCCATTTCATTGAGCTATAACATCAATAAAGATATTCCTTTTATCAATAAAATGTTATCATTTTTAGTGTGGTATTATTTCTGACGCTGTATCTGTGACCGAAAAATTGAATATTCTTGATACAATCGGTGTCTCCTGATTGGAAAGTTTGATAAGGGTTTTGTACCGTTCGCCAAACATTTTGTGGCCAAATTCGGTCGATGGACCGGGTTTTATTCTGTCATGTAATACAAACTGACCATGGCCAAGGGAGGATGGATCGTTTTGATCGTTTTTTTACATACATATCCAGTAAAACCCTCGGGTATGTGTACATCAACGTATACATTTGTATATGTGTATAGAAATATCTATCGATGTATATAACGGAATCGCAGCAGCGGTACGTCATTGGTAGAGTCGATCAAAAGTTGTCCCATACCGAAGCATGTGTCGATGAAACTCTCGTGCCATAGTTGTGGATCGATACAGGATCAACCGTGAGACTCGATGCAAGATTAATTGAATTTTTGCGGTGTCAGAGGAAACCGCTTTTTTTTTGTTCGTAACGAGTTTTCGTTCTTTTTTTTCTTATCACGCACTAAATAGAAAGGTTAAATTTTACGAGGTGTTCGGGCGTTATGATGTAAACCTGGAATTTACGTTTCAGAGCTCACGGTTTTTTTTATCGCCCGCTAATACTTCCAGAGAAAAAGTTACGATGTATAAAATTCTGCAATGTTTCAATATTTGATGTGCATTTTTTAGAAGAAAAAGGAGCTGAACATATTTTCACCTTATAATTCGGATCTAATGATGGAAAATAAAATTAAAACTTATTTTCATCGCTTTGTTCAGAAACCACTTAATTAATGAGAGGATCACGCTTCTGTTTCGGGTAAGATTTCTGAGAAAAAAATAAATATCTCAAATATTTTCTTCAATATTTGTGACTATAATTCATTATTTTGTTGAAGATAGATATGAATCTTTTAATTTGGGAGTTGATTATAGCGCAAAGTGTCTATGCAAATCATGCCTAGCTCGTCCGCAGCTCCCGAGCATGCAGTGCATCATCCATAGCTGTATGGTCCGCGAACCATAAGCTTTGACGTAGACTGACCATGCTCGTGCTTCTGTACGTCAGCATAATTCGCTCCCTTCACCCTTTGATTCGCAAGCCTTTTCACTTGCCATCGTGGGTATTATTATCCTGTTTGCAAACTTTGAAATCATTATCACGATATACCCTTCAATAATATATACCAGAGACACTTGTAATGAATTTCTATTAAATTTTCGACATTTTCTGATGAATCGAGACTCACCAAAGTGCCTAATCGAAGTTCGAAAGTTCACAATGAAATTTGTCCACGAGAAACGCGCGATTATAAATAACTTTCGAAACAATGGTCACGGTTGTGCTATTATCAAAATGTTATAAACCACTTGAGAAAAAACTGAATTCGAAAAAAATCCTTGAGCTTTGCCGTTAGGAGTACGTGGATCCATTGGATTTTGCATAGATTCGATTTTAAAAATATAGAACAGTTTCGTGTCGATGTCAAGCACGTCCTATGGTTCTTCACTCAAAAACCGTTTATTTTTCATCACGAGGATTTTACACAGAGGTGAAAAAAGATAGCGACAGAATAAAATAACAATCAGAGAGGAAAACCGTGGATATCGTTCGACAATTTGTTTAACTACACTTGAATAAGCGTTATGTCTGACCGAGATGAAAAGTTACGGACGAAAAAGACCCATGAAACATCGGACAATTGAATTTTGCGCGAGAATTCAATTAAAATCGCGGCAAGCCTCCTCTCTAGCTTCGTACCCCAGGTCTATACTGAATAATGAATAAATAATTTATCGTTATTCCGTCGCAGAGAGATGGCCCGTTGCACACTTTAACCTAGAAAGAGAGAGAGAGAGAGAGCGAGAGAGAGAGAAAGCGAACATGGCATTCGACGAAAACGATCGAAAAGCCGTTGATTCGTTAATTACGCTACGAACGAATCGACCCATTAGTCGCTCTCGTCGTCATCGATGAAATTAAACAACGATCGCTCTCATCATTCCCTTCCCGATCTCTTGTTCGTCTCTTAACTTGCAAAACGACACATGACCGAGGTGTTTTATGCACACTTGTTCAACCAATCTCCATATAACTATCACAGAACGCTCGATTTCGTGGCACTGAACGCCTCCATCTATTGATGTCATTAATGCCGATTACCGGCTGTTCTAATCACAACATTCTCTCATAATAGCTCGACGATGCCAATCCTTCATCCTTTACTGCGAATGCCAAGCCTTGATAAATCCTATAGGTTCCAATCCGTTACCATCAATTATCCTACAGAGTCGTACAATTTCACAATAGCTTCGTTCGACTGGTCAGTTTCATGTCATGATCATTCGCTTATTACGTTCCATTCATCGATCAGTTGATTCGTTCATCATGTTCATTCCGATTGATTTTTGAGAAAATTTATTAAAATAAAGAGAACATTATCTTTTAAAAGAAAAAAAAACAAAGATCTTACAGAATAGGGCATTTCCTCGGAAGATATAAAATATTCTTACAAGATAAGAATTTTCATTCAAAGGCGGCAAACTTCCTTATTGGTCGTAAAACTTTTTTACAGGACATAAAATCTTGTCGCACAAGTGTTGTGAAAAAAAAAAAAAAAATAAGACGAATAAGTAGATCGATTTATTGGGATTCGGAACGAACAGTTGGAGAGACTTTTTTTTATACGACTTTTTTTAAGTGCTCATAAACAATGGACGAGCATTCTGAATATTCAAGAAACGTAATAAAAGATTTACATCATTTCAATACTAATATAAGTTTATTACAAAAATAATTTACGATTCCATCAACACGTTAGCATTGAAGAACAAATTTTGAAACTGCCATGTTAACTAATCAGGCCCAATCAAACTGATGGAAATGAGCCACAAAATGTGGATCATTATTCAACTGCAAAATTCCTCAAAACAAAAAAATGACGATGGTATTAGTTGCACTTGATGAAAATTCGATTACCGCAGAATTACATTTGCATTCATTATAAAAACAAACAAGGAGCCTTAATTGCATGATGCATTAGACACCAACCTCTTAAAAGCGGCGAGAAATCGATTTAGCCAGCAGCAGCAGCACAATCGCGTTACTCGTGGCCGTATAAAAAGTGTGAAAAAACGCGAATGAGACGAAAATAAATTTAAAAAAAAGTTTCATCCTGTGCCGGGAAAGTTTGGCGATTGCGGAAATGAAAACGCGTCCAATTTCGCGTTTTTCAACGATACACCGTAGTCCACGTGCATGGATGGAATAACTGAACAGAGTTTCCTCTTTTTTTTTTTATTTCTGCATGCCCAAAATGACATTCGCACGAATATTTTACAAAGCAAATAAAACATTTGGTCCTCCGCGGATGACTGTGGACCTTCGAGTATGGTTTACAGACTTTATTCAACACAATACTAGATTTTTGCATTTGGAGCGTGTACCACCGATTGTTTGGCATAAATAAAAAATTGACAGCATTTTTTGAAGTATGCTGTACCAAACGCTACATTTTCTCTCCATTATATTCATTATTCATTATTATTTGATTCCGTTAATGGACGACTAAAGAGAAAAACAGTGAACCATTTCCACGCAGAGAGTTTTATACGGGAAATTGCTATGGATTTACAGTGGTTTAAGACTATTTCGGTATCATGTCAACAATGTAAACAACATGAAGAAATAATAAGAAAACTTGTCTATAAATCTTGAAGGTAATTTGGATTTAAAAACAAAATGAAATTCTTTGTAACTGATTCAATTGACACTCGTAATTCAAGTATCTTCATGAATGTCATTATATGTTCGTCTTTAATTAAGGAGACAAAGTTAGTTCAGCTCGAAGATGCTGTGATTTGAAAAATTTTCGTCACATCATTCATTTTTTTACATGAACGCGATAACACGGTTTGAGCTGGAAGAAATGATTGATACCGATGTTGAAGGAATCGAGAAATGTGTATTCAAATTTAATACATTCCGTAGATGACGATACGGTAAGCTGTTAGCAACTGGAGTCAAGATAATCGGGGTGTCCCTTGGGATGATGACACGTGAGGGGTGCAAAATTATACAAGGAGCATCGCGATATTACGCGAAAGAGGGGACAGAGGAAGAAAAGGGGTTGACGATCCGTATCGCGTGGAATTGTGCGAGGGTTTGAGCGCTTTTGGACTTAAAGACGACGAGAAGCAAGAATGGAGCGATATGGAAGCGAGGTAAGAGCGAGATATGAAAGTTATGAGGACAGTCGCGTCGTAACGGGATCCTTACCGGCTGGCTTGCTTTTAATGATGAACAATTATGAAAGCGAGAAAGGTAGCGAAGTATGAGAAGATCGAGGGAAAGGGAAAAAACTGAAGAGAGGCGGAAGTGAAGAAAGAGCCAGGTGGAAAGAACGAAGACGACATAAGTGCCGAGAAAAAATGACTGGGATTATGCGCATTGAGAGCATAAAAAGGCGGAAGAGGAAGAAGAGGCGTGAAAAAAAAAATAATAATAGAAGAATAAGAAAAATAAGAACGTTTAGAGATGGAAAGCTCTTGAATTGTATTCAGATTCTCAGAGAAATGCACTTATAGTTTATCTTTTTCTTTTCTTTTGTACTCGAAGACGACTTTTCCGGCTTCGCCAATTTTTCGTCGTCCAGAGCTTCCAGTCTTTCCGTCGCATATTGGAGCCTCTTGTACTTTTATATAAATTAATAATAATGGAGAATAAGGGAGGAAAAAAATTCTATGCTGCAACAAGTTTGGTAGTGAAATAAAAAACGAATTTATAGCTGCTTTCGAAATCCGTAAGGGAAGTTAAGAAATATAAAAAATTATCGAAGGCTGCTTAAGAGACTTGAACATTGGATGTGAATTATTGACGAGTAGGTTTTTGCACGTTCCTCGTTTCCGGGGTCAAGGCTTTTTTATCCCCGAGGGTAATTTCCATACGGTTAGAAAAAGAGCCCAACTAGAGAATGAAAAGTCTACGTTCTCGTTCGGTCTTGGAGACAAAATGAAAAGCAACGACCCCTCGAGGTTGAGAAATATCAAGCGGTGCGAGACAGCGTTTTCTCGGTAAAACGAAGGTCAAAATAGGCTGAGGGTTCTTCAGCATCTTAATTTATACGAGAGATACAAGGGATAAGGAACGAGCTCAAAATTAAAGGGTAAAGAGGACTGTACACCTGACGTACGCATTTTTTCTCCTTCACTTTGAGTACTACGAAAGGAAGACGAGAAAGAAATAAAAAAGAAATATCTCTGGAACGGAAACGAGGGCTTTTCAAGTCAACGACGTATAGCCGGAGGATCAACTGAGCCTTTGAGAATTTATGCATGAATTCGTAGTATCAACCGCCCTATCCTTTCAAACCAAGTACCAGTAGAAACATCCAGGCATGTTCACTAAATTCGTAAAACTCTAGCAACATTTTCCGAGGCTTTTTTGTGTCTACAAGTATCTCGAGACAAGTTCTATAGTCAAGTGTGTATTCAAAGATTAAATTAAGATAAAAACTTTCACGCTAATTGCAACTAAACAGTAATTGCAAGAAAAATGAGTTAGTGATGATAGTTTTGAAGTTGTACAAGATGAAATATCCTGCCAAGTTTCTACAAAGTCACTGACAATTGCTTTGTGTTCGAGCTTATAAAAACATTCAAAAAAGCATTATATTATGGAGGTATCTTTCGATCTCATTAGAACATAAATCGTTTCTTATCGACTGCGTAATTCCAGTACCGTTTCTATAAAGACAATGAAACCTTGGAAGATTCTGAAAGCTTCAAAATCAATGAACGCAAATGAGTATGACTTGTTTGAGTGTTCTGCGCGATGAAATATAAATGAAATGCCGCGGGAATTTTCTTTATGATAATTTCGTGGCGCGAGTGATGAATTCGTGTTAATTCAACTACGGGTAGATTCACAATCTCGTGGACGCGTCTGTACGTCGTTAAGGGTACGTTAATATACCGATTGAATCTTGATTAAGTCTAATATAAACCTAACATTTCTCGACGCAGCCAAAGGAATTAAAAAATCATTCTACATCGAGAAAAAATCTCGTGAACTACGGAATTCTATTAATTTTCTTTTACTTTTTTATCGTATCACTTGGCATAGCCTCGACTTTGCTGACTTTGCTTTCAAATGACGTTTACTTCTCATTTCGCTGAAATGTCAGATACTGATGTGCTATTACAATATCATCGTATTTAACCGCTCCAATGATTCTTCTCAAAAGATTCCCCGAGTTCAATACATTCGGTCTTACACACTGTTACCGTTACTGGGTTATTGCGATAAGGGTCGTTCGACCCTTATCAGTTTCGAGTTCTAGAGCTCGCGGAGTATCATTTCGAATAATTGATTGAGTTACATTAAAACATGAGGAAAAATAATTATCCAGGACCTTAAAAAAAAAGAAAAAAAAAAACAAATAAAAAAAATGCTGTTAAGCTGAACCCAAAAATGTTAACTATTTTCTTATCAGCACGATAATCTGTGGTTCCATTTTTATTTACAAATAACAGTAATCTACGGTTAATATGAGAAAGTCTTCAGATCTCACGGGTAATGGTAAAAACGTCTATTCATTAATCATTTTTGAAGAAAATTGAGGATCCTGCATGGGATATTAAATGGTATAAGTGTTTAAAGAATCGAGTGCTCAGCACATCGATCTCGTGACCTCGACATGATTATTAGCGAGTTTTAACCTTGCCGTTGACGATATGGTATACATTCTGTTCTCGACAACGAAGATGCCTGGTGAAGATGGAGGGCTGCCTGATAAATGGATAATCCATAATCATCGTGCACATGTTTTTTTTTTTCTTCATAAAAATTCGTTCACAAAAACTCTCGTTATTAAAGGTGTTCAATTATTTAAAGAAATTATTATCAATTACGATAAAAATGCGAGGTTATTTTCGATGCAGCGTTATTTAAAAAGATTATGGATCGATATTAGCCACTCGGGATGGAAAATAAATCCGATACATGCGGCCAATATACCTTGAGGTTGTGCAGGTTTTGCCATTTAAGTGCCATTTCGTACCGTAAGTAGAAATATCATAAACGAAGTAGGTCAAGTAGCATCGAAGTTACCTTTGAACTTTGGTAATTATTTATTAAGGAAGAAAATGGGATAAAAATTATAAAGGGAGTCACTTGCAAGCTTTCCTTTTGGTTTTATATCGCAACGTATGGTAGTTTGTAAATTGCTCCGATTGAAGGTTATGCAGAAATTTTTTTCCAGCTTATTATATTGTAGGAACGAAGCTTTCAAACCACATTGTTTTAAAATTATGAAAAAAAATTATATTTCAACATTGAATATGTCCTTTCTATGAATATTTACAGATTTGGAAATTTATTTCATTTAGATGCGCCGTACATGGGCACAGTTAATACATGGACAGTTCTATATCGACTCTGTGCACGTGGCGTACATGGAATATTCCATCCCAATTTATATGGTCCGGAATGACAAAAACTCGGATATTGTACGCCTGCATTTATCGAGGGTCGAAATCTACCGGAAAAGGGAGAAGCCGCATCTCGTATCAGAAATATTCGCAAAATTCTATTCTGTAATATCGAAACAGTTTGTAACGTAGTTCCAAAACGACACATTGCAGTCCTCGGGATTATTCTGATCAATAATATTAAATCTCGTGACGAATTACATGAAAATTCAATTAATATCGAACCTTCAGATGATCTTTTATTGTACTTTGTAATTACACGACGTTCGTGTAATAGTTTGTTTATTTTTTTATTCATCGACGGATACCACTGACGCGTTTTGCGTCAAAGTTTTTCTCTCGATTCAATTATTTAGCCACAATGTTCAAGGATCTAAAAGTATTCACCCGAGGAAAAATGGAAGGATAAAAACGTCTTTCCTTGAGCAGAATAAATGTTGACAGCTTGGTGCTTTGTATCGCATATTCTATACTCACGTAGCAAAGCATACTGATTGTGTTCCAACAAATCCACGTTCGAAACTTTTAAGTATTTGCCCCTCGATGTATCTCGAGTTTCCATTAGGCGGAAGTTTTCTGCTCCCTTGCGAGGCGAGAGTGGGCCACGCAGAGTTTCGGAAATCGGTTTATGGCAGCTCGGAAGTCACACTGTTTGCGTCAATCTATAGCGTCACACGCCACATAGTGGCAAAGAAAGGTAACACGAAATACCACGTTGTTTTATTCAGTTGGAGTTGACAATGTTTTTAAATTGAATTTTTTTTTACGACCACCCATTGTAAATTTGAGTATTTAAATAGTATAAAGGATAATAAAAACCATGAAAATAAAATAAAACTCTACAAATTTGAAGAATGAAATGAATTTATTCATTTTACGAAAATATTGCGATTTAAGCAAATTTTCAAAATGTTATTATTTAATTCAACGATTTTTCGACTTAAATATAAAATGTGTAAAGCCTCGAAGAAAAATTAAATGCTTACACAATTCAAATTCGATTTAACCCCCAAAAGAAATGGCCACTTTTTGCACACAAAGAATGCACATTGTCTGAAACTTTTGAAAAGATACACTGTGACGTCTTCTCTTGTTATTCTTTTCACGCACTTTTCAGCATACGTTAGGTTTTATTTATATTTTTTGCCAACCAAGTACGAGAATCGTGATTTTAGATGATGTACATGACAAAGATAAACCGTACGTGTGAACGGTTGGTCGAGTACTGCATGCACACTGCAAGCAAAGCTGCATACCTACTACGCGCCGGTCTCGGCCCACTCATCTCTCAGCGCTCTAACATGGACGACAGAAACTTCCCGCCACCGGTCCCTGTTTCTCTCTCTCTCTTCTCTCTCTGTCTTTGTCCCTCTTTCTCTGTCTCTTTCTCACCTTGTTACGGAAGATACTTGTGCCTTTGCTAATGAGTAAATATGAAAAGACGATGCAAAGTACGACCAACCTTATATTCTTGTTCAATATTTAAGAAATAAAAAAATTGACGTGAAAGAGTTGATAACCCATGAATCCAAGGAAAAGAAGATTGAAAAGTCGTTGTCAGAAATTTTGACAGCAGAAAGTCTTTTTTTTTTGCAACTTATAAGACGGGGTTAATTTAATGAATAAAATATTAAAGATTTGAAGAATGTAAAGAAATGTGAAAAAAAAAATTTTTCCACTGGATCGATTTCTTCAAAGAAGTTTTCTAGCAACACGTTCTCGCTTAACGTGATCCTCTCATTATAACCTTCCACCGCTTATGTACTTCCCAACCTCTTTAGCTTCGTCGTTCAATTAAGTGAGATAACCCGGTACTGCTTTGCCTCTCTTTTACCCCCCCCCCCACTCCTCCCCTCATTCTTAGACACCCGCCGGAGGCTCGTTCAAGAAACGTCCAACATCCCCTCTCGATATACCCTCCAAACTTGCCGCTCATCGTTTCACTCCTCTTAGATTGCCTCTTGGGGTAGCAGATTCCTGCTGCACACTCACTACTTTTCTTATGTATATGTGTTTATATATGTATTCATGGGCGAACATCTAGTCATTTTCATACCCGATTTCCCAAGAGATCGATATCACGGTTGATTGTTAAATTGACGCAAGAGACAACGCCCCCCAACGGGATGATACGTAATCCCAGTGGTTTGTGATAACTTAAACTTGAATTTCCCAAACTTATGGGTGTGAACAAAAAATCCCTAACGATGTGTCAAAGAGCTTTTGTGTTTTTTTTTCCTTTTTTTTTTCATCGATATCGATCGTGGAATTTTTGAGCACTTATTTTGCGATTGCTCAAGACGAATAGTAATTAGTAAACTTCACTTGAAGACAAGTTTTTTGCTTGAGTTCGGCTTTTATTGATTTTTGGTTGTTTGTTTTTCTAGGGTGTTCATAAATATAGCTGAAATTTTATACGATTCGTAGGGACAGGGACAAATAAAAATGGTTAGAAGAATGAAAGATCGAATGAAAAGGTATGAGAGATTGGAAATTATTTTAGCATTGAATGAAAAAAATGGGTTAGTGGGCGGGTGGGTGGAAAATTTACTCGATGTATTGTGAGTGTAAATTTGTTCGTTGACTTTTTTCGTCGCGTTCGATCACGAGGAAGTGGATGAAGCACGGAGGATCGGGGACGCGTGATGAACTCAAAAGAGTGTGCTGTGAGGCTTTTTTTTTTTTTCACAGAATGTGGATGCAAATTTCAACAGAACTAAAAGCACGACGACCCTGTGGCTCAGCTGGGAAATTCGTTATTCAACGACTAATAACCTTCCAGTGCGTGTGCGTGTATTTGCAGATGTTCGTCTATGTGCGTTTCTGTGTACGTAGAATGTTCGCTTTCTATGCATGGACAAACTGGTTCAAACGGTAGAGCGAGGTAGACGTTTTCTATTGACGTTGTTGTTACTGGGTGTAGGAGAGAATTCTGGCAAAATTCGTTGCAGTAGATAAACCAAACCTCAACAACGCATATCAACTTTCTGCTGAAGCATATTCCCGTCAAAACAATATGTTTATAGATGTCTCGATCATCGCTGTGAAAATATTTTCGATCTGTTGTATCCTAGGAATTCATGCACGCGCGAATATATGTGTATACGTATCAGTACAAAATCAAAATGTGTGAAAACACACAATTCGATTGATTTTTGTGCATTTTCGGGTAGGTGTATCGAGTTATTTTTTAGTTTTTTCATTTTGATTGCCACTCTTTTCGGTCAAATATTTGTAGATTTGTTTGAATTGATTGATAGTGTTGCCATGCAGTCAACTCGTGTCCCATATTCTAGCAAAAATGCGCCGCTTTAGCTGTTCACATTCATATTCTTCATATCATTTTAGACATACAGCGTAATATCACATTAAATTAATATCTTTAGAATTATAAAAATTGATATATTGTAACTCGTCTGAATGTATCTCTCTCTCTCTCTCTCTCTCTCTCTCTCTCTCTCTCTCTCTCTCTTTCTGTCTCTCTCTCTCTCTTTTTCTCTCTCTCTTTAATTAATGGATTATCAATAAAACTCGTTATGCTCGAATGATTATCAGGAATGGTCGAAAGCGCTGGCCAATTCTCTATGCGATATCGAGAATCCTCCTAGTATTAACTCGTCTTTCTGACGCATTTGCGTTTCAACGCCGCAACAAAATTTACTAATGATCGTGGATCAACGGCTGAATCTGGCGATAGTTAACAGCTAATAGAGCTTCGAATTCTAAATAAAAATGTGCTCGAAGCTTCTCATAAATATTTAGTGGATTTACCAATCCCCCAAAATCCATTTTGGTTCGTCATTTCTAAGGATAATGCTTCAATCTTTGAATTCCCTATTGAAAACCGAATTAATGGATCATTCTATAAAAACATATAAGTGAATTGTCAAAAATATAAATAAGCTTTCTTGATATCAACTCGATCGGCTCAACTAGTTTTTTATAAGGAACGATAAGACGAAGATTTTATTAAATTTTTGAATGACATCGAAATCTTGACATGTTATTAACTGTCGCGCAAAATATCATCCCTATTTTTGTCACACCTCGTTCAACACTGTGAAGATGAGACGAAAAGCTCGTAACCTTGATTTATCGATTGGAATAGCTGGCACGATACAGCACAGGGAAAGGCTCCAACGGTCTATATCAAGTCTCATTGACGTTTGCAGACGTTAGCGGACCCTTGACCCTGCCGAACGTGAGAAAGTCTCACTCTTCCGAATGGCATGATTCAATTTAGTATATATTAATGTATGTAATTGGAGAGAGAATGAGATGTATGTGTTTCTAAACGCATGAAAAACTCGATTCTCAGCAAATATTTAAAACAAATACTTTTTTTAATAAAGAATTTGAATCCTCATTGGAATTGTGTTATTGATTACCCAAAGGTTTGAAATTCAATGTTCGAAATAATGGGAAACTGTTGTTAAGGTCAAATATGTCGATTCTATGGTTCCCAGTTGAAGAAAAGTTCAACTGGTTGCGATGTCGGTAAGTCTGGAGACCGACAGAATTGCGATGGCGACAAGTACGAAGTCACATTACGAACTTTGTCAAGACTTTTTGATTCTATGGCCTTATGATATACATTCCTCCAATTACTGGCTAAGCACACGTAGGTACAACGCTGTAAGCCACTGTTACTAGTGACATTCATTCAACACGGTGAAGAGGTTGACTAGCCCAAGAACTGGTTCTACTTACCGGCTGATGGCGTGATAGCCCATTGGGTAAACCTTGATTCTCGGTGGCGCTCGCAATTACCCCTGCAGTTTTACCCCATATCGGAATAAAAGAGGGTCTGAAGGAACATATACAAGACTGTGTGTGACGAAATATGAACTGATGGACTGATGAGTTCACAATTTCTGGCCATAATAGAATTTCTATCTGCAATTTACTGTGAATAACCGTGTTGAAAAAATTTATGAGCACCTCGCATTCACCTCGGAATCAGCTCGCCAACAACGCAGTTCTCTACAGATCTTAACCTTAACTTACACTTTTTTTGGTGGGTTAGTATCATCAATAATTTTTCATGCAGCAATACGCTGCATGAAAAGATTTCACGCTGCAAGGAAAGATTTTCTTCCATTGCAATTGCTACAGAATTATTTTTTTCCCTGAGTATTCTTCATGAACGAATGTATTTTCGAGATTCAAAACTAACGGTAGTAAATTTATTGAATATAACATTCGTCAGTTTGTGGAAATTTTTTCAAACTGAAAATACTGATGCAATAAAAAAAAATCGATGCAAATGAGTCGATTGAAAATGTTTGTGTGCGTTCTAAACTTTTCGAATGACATGGATAGATTTCCAAAAATAATCTCTTTTTGGTCATCGGTTACGTATGTATGCCTCAGGTTAAAAATTTTTTTATGGAACTTATCAATCCCATTCTAATCTTTCATGTTATATAATTTGATAAGACATTGAAAAAAGATAAATTCTATTTATATAAAAGGTATCGAAAGTATTGAAGAATTTTTATGGGTGACTACAGAGTGTAAAATAAATCGTTAATTATTATTTAACACCTCGAAAGGGTCAAATTCTGGCAAGCCTTCAGGATCGTTGTAATCTGAAGTGAGTCTGGAAGCGGGGGCTAGAAAATGTAAACATGCGAGAAACCCACCATCTTGTTGGCTCTCGTGGTTTCGTTCATTCTGTAAAGTGATGCACAAAAGGGTTTATTTCTCAAAAACAAAGACACCAGACCACGTAGGAACGTCCTTTGAAGCCTCTGAGAAACAACAATTACATGCCTATAATTTGCTTGTCGATCCAACAAAGGTGAAATGACTTCAGTCTTGTATCCACACTCCTTTCAACACGGACATATCTAGTACTCGTTCTTCTGCTCCAAATAGTTCAAAGACCAAACCCACTTTGAGCATCTGCAGAAGAATATATTTCTGAATAAACGCCATTGTACTTTGCTCCTACTTTTAGAACAGAACGTTTAATAAGACAAGGTCGTCGAAAACTGAAGATGGAATTTCTTCGACTATGATTTTACTTTCTATCAACGTCATATTCATTTGTTGCGGATAACAAATATTATGTGACTACTTATCGTCATTATATTGCGTCAAAATTTAGCACCCCCAAGAAACACCTTCAGAAAAGTATTCAGTTATTTGTTATAATATTTAAAATTGATTTACATTGTCTACTATTCTCCAATTGATTCAACTGCTTTACACTAGTCAAATAAGTGCTAAATGTTCACAATAGATTTATGGGATTCATGCATGAAAAGTTAGATGAACTTATTGAATGGTAAATGCAAATTTTCACGATGGTGCATTTTCAATGCGATTTTTCAAAGAATAATCTGTGTTTTCAAACCGGTATTAATAAATCACGGCTTATATAGTGTGGTTCACCAAAAATCCCCTACGGATTCGTTCTGAAGATATTTTTATAAACTTATCAGTTTAAATATCACAGCAATTTTGCTACGAAATATGTTTTGTTCCGCGAATAGCTGTTTCAGTAAAACGATCAGTTGCACGAGGAACCTACGCGAAAATATGTTAAGGATTTGGTCATCATCAGGAACAACATGAAACTTAAATAATAATACAGAATAATATTTTTATAGGTTAATGAGACTGCAACACAAATCCCATGCCTACAACTTTCATTTGTGAAATGTAGTTCATTTACTTTGAAAATTGTTTCCAGCTGTTAAAATAGGAAACAGCACAATTAGACGGATTACAAATAAAAATAACATCAATCAATGAGAACTCGATTTATTACGAGAAATAATTAAGAACCATGCGTTGCTAATTGCTTCCGAGAAGTGTAAATTCGATTGCTCGATGAATCTTTATAAAAAATATTCTTCCAGCCCCTCAAACTTGTGTTCTCTGATAACTTTGACGCATTAGGCATACGAAAATCATATGAAATACATTAAGTTTAAATGTACCGATAATGTCAATAGTTATGGAGTCATTATTTATAGTCATCAATCTTGATAAAGATTTTTGTGTGTACATTGGCGTCAATTTTTTCACGTTCAAAACAAAAGGGATGTGACTAATTGGTCTCGGCCGAACAAACAATCGTATGCCGTTGTTTTTCCTCTTTGACGAGGGAAATGAAAGAAACGTTCTCAGCAAATACGGAAGAGATGCTTTTTTTATAGTCTGTTGTTTCTTTGACGAGGGCACAGCATAAAACGTCGTTAGTCCACGAGCTTACGCGGGTTGTATAAGTTTTTCAAAGGCGTAGAAGATAATAATCAAAAATGAAGTTGGAACAAATAGAGCTTCTTTTTTTTTCTTCATCAGGATTATTCTCCAAGTATAAAAAAGTTTTTCCTTCGATATTGATTTACGTTAACGGTCATAATCATGAGGGAATCAGAATTTGGAATTGGAAGAGGAACGGAGCACAGGGGCCTTGGAATTAAAGGAATTAGTGCAATTATTATCGGATAATATCGAATATTCAAACCGATAATTCCGTCTTTTGTTTGCGGATGGATTGTTAGAGCCCATTTATTTTGCTTATTCGTTTTTGTACGTCGTCAATGTTGCCTCGTATGTCTATAACATTATTTAGTGATCGATTTACAGACACTAATCTAAATTATCATTCGATGATTAGAATTTCTAACCTTTTTACTAATTGTAGATAAAATTCTTAAAATTCATGGAAAATCGTTGGAAGTATTCGAATTTTGTAACCAATAGTGCGAAATGGGTGTAAACTGAGCATGAAAAGGTTTCGATACAATAGCTTTAGGTAGATAAACTTTCGGGCTCGTTCCAACGTTATTCCTGGAATGGTACAGAAAGGGTGATATGGATTTTCGATGTGCAATGTTATTAATTAGCGCCTTGAGGTGGTGGTCCACGTTAAGAAAATCGTGACTGACAGTGGAAAGTTATTTGGTTCATTATTGTTTTACTCAATAAATAGTATTGCATCTCGTTTACGTAAAAAAAGTGCTTAATATAAAGAGCGAAGTTGCAACGAGCCGGGCGTCCAGGTTTGTCGAGATATAATGTAAGCGAAGAAAAGTTTTTTTTGAAGGGCCTCCAAGGAGCTTTCCTGCTTCCTTAAGAAGTTTGAGTGACTTTTACTTTCTCGTCACAGTGGAGACCCTTGATGCTTATGTATTTATATATACGAATATATATTTATTACATGGGCTAGAGTGGGAGAGTAAATTTTGGTTTGTAAAGCAAACGGGTACGCTCGTTCGAATTTACCTATAAAGATGGAGAGAAAAAGAGAAACATGAAGGGAAAAGCAGTGAGTAGGCGGCGCGTTGGTGTCGGAGGCTGTGGCGGTGTATATGGCTTGCCCGGGAGTGACCTAATTCGCTTTTCCAGCGAACCGTAATCACTGTGAGTCGAGAGGCGGAAAAGAAGACCAAAATGACAGGGGCTAGTAGCATCGTACAGATGAAGGATTCTCCAAATAGAGAAAACGCAGACGAGCACTGAGTTATTGGTAATTATGTAAGTGAAGAGTCATTCCATCGCAAAATGACCTCAAATGCAGTTCTCCAAAGTGACCCGTCATATATTTTAACTTCAACACAAACTGAGCAACTATACTTCAACACTAATGATTTTTCCCCCTCCTTTTTCTCTTATAAGACGACTTTCTTACTTCTTCAAGAAACAAAATTGTTTCGAATTTTTTATTTTAAGAAAGGTCGTTCGAGGTGGAGACTTCCTGGACCAAATTATTCAGAGCAGAAACGCAGAATTCAAATAAACAAGAAGAATTTTCATCTAAAGATAGTAGTCTCGCCACAGTCACGTTTAAAAGTTTACTTGCCGGTGATTTTTCAAAAACTTGGATATAACTTGTGGAATAATCTAATATTGTTGGTTCATATGTATAATAGGAATGCAAAATGTATAAACTTTCGGGAAAAATATGAAGTTTCTAAAGTTTGATAAGAATAAACCACCATCTCGAGATCTGATATCTACAGAGCTCAATACTTTATGTCGCTGTAACTCCTCAAACTAATTAGTCAAAATTCTTGATTGATTTATACAAACTTCATCATATCAAACTCTGTAATAACTGATTAAAAAACAAGAAATCTGTCAAAAAGTTTCGGAATTATAATGCGGAATGTGAATTTTTCTACAGCTCGTCCCCATAAAAACGCGTTAAAGACAGTGCAATCTTTGATTGTCAATTTCTCGAATATGGAGTGCTAAATCCTTTGAAAATTTTTCATGCAATTCCATAAAAGTTTAAGGGAAAATTTTATCTTATGTTGGAATTCTTATGGAAATCGAAGACAGAGATAAAAAAACATGTGCCATTGATCGATCGACGTGTGCAAATGGAAGCAAGCCGTAGCAATTCGTTATCCATTCTTTCCGCGAAATTCACTCGGCTTAGCTTCGTTAACCGTGAACCCATCTAAAAGAGGGTCTCGGATAATTTTCCGGAGCAAGGTAGAGACTGTCTCATCGCGCACGAAGTGATCCTACCTCTTCGATCAAGTAAATTGAGGATTCTGCACACGATCGTGGAACTTTTGTTTTTGGGCTTCGTGCAAAAGATTTCACTGATTGTGTGCTTTTCAAAAGAGCTACATCGTCAATACATCATTTTGCAACGACGATCGTTTAATGATTCGGTTGTGATGAAAGTTAATGATTTTGTCAAACGAGCGGATTTAAATTTCTGGCGATGTTCAGAATAGTCACACTCACACGATGTATATTTCGATTCTTTTCGGCTCAAATGTTGCTGATAAAAAAAATTCAACCGTTTTATACACACGATATAATTTTTGCCGCGTCAAAAAAATTGCAAGGACCGTCTAGGATATGAAAATCAAGTAAAAAGGGTATCGTGAGGTTCCGTGCTTTTCCGCCACACAAGGTTATGCGTTCAGAATGTGACGGCGATCTGTTGGAAAAAGCTCACATTCTAAACATAAAATTTCGGTTTTGCAGTTCAACTGAGATAATAAAATAGAGCAAAATATTTGTCCAGTTCATGGAAAGAATAAAAACGCAAATTACACGAGTCGAATGTTGCAACTGGTGTTATAAAAAGCCTTTTACATCCACGAACGGTCCATAATGTCGCCGTGGTTCCACGTATGCAAATGAAAATATTATAAAGAAATTCTTCTTGCATTTCTATTCCAACGCCAATTTAATGACAAATCTACGTTACGAAAAAATTTATCGTACGCTTAGTTTCTGTTCATCAACATTGATGACTTTTCGCAACTTAGCCATTCCAAAATGAAGCAGTCATCGCATTATTTACGCTCTATACATATTTACACTCTTTTATGGCAGAAAACGAATTAACTCTCGTAATTGCAAATTGAGTATATAATGGGATTGAGTATCTATTTAAATATCTCCCGCTTTCATCGTTCACTGGAATTAAGTGGTTGTCTGTTGTATTTGATTGATCGACATTCGTTTATTATGCTCATGATATTCCGGACCGAATTCCGGACCGGAGAAAGATGATTCCGGACCGTTCACAAATTTACTCTATACTTTCATTATATACTTAATAATTTATCATATACTTTAATTAATGAGACTTCTTTTCACACTTCTATTATAACGATTCCAAATGGCATAAGCATGTGAAACTTGTTCTCTTTTCACTAAATTCATGTTCCAGTTTATGTAAAACAGAAAAATGAAAAAAAAAGAACAATATAAAGTTATTAACCAGAAGCAGAAACACTCTAGGTACATTATAAAAATAGAAGAAAAACAAATCATGGAATATCCATTTGGTTAGAAGAACTGTTTTTTTTTTTTTTTTTTTTTTTTTTTATGGGTGCTAAAAAAAAAAAACGATCTGTCGTCTATTTGCAATGGAAATTTCGACGATGTAACTACTTTAATTACAGTCGACTATCCCGTGTGTAAACCGTTCCCTTATGTCCTCTCAGTTCGTCCCCATGTGCCAACTTCCCGAACCCTCCCGCCGCGACACTTGAAATATTTATTCTCTCGCTCGTATCGCAGTCCCTCTCTTCTTATGCAATGTTTGTCCGGTATCAGCGATGTTAAAAAAATGGGGATGGAGAAGGAATTGATACAAGAGAACGTATCTGGTGCCGTTGGCTGAACAGATTGGAGAGTCGACTGTAAAGCTCGTATTCCACTCGTTATTTCGACAGAAGCAACGTTTCAACTAAATTAAAATGACACACACATAATAATCACGTTAGGTATAATCTAATCTGTGGTTCCCGAAATAACATGGAGCGCGACAATTGAGGATGCAACGGAGAATAGCAACGAGGGATAAATAAGGCGGTGCTGAAGTACAAGGTGAAAAGAACAGAGACAGAATAAGAGTAAAATATTAAACAAGCACGGTAACACATTTTGTTATTCTTTGCGGTGCGTCACAGAGTGTGTTACCCCGTATGACTCTTTTCTCTTAGTTAACAAACACTTGTCTATCACAAAGTGAGAGAGAAAGTAAGAAAGAGAAACTAAAAGAGAGAGTGAGGGGTGGAAGGAAAGACTCGAGAGATGACAGAAGTTCTTCCTTCCTTACATTTGTTCAGCAATCAGACTATTTAACATAAACTCTTGTTCTTTTCTTCTTTTGTTCATCATTTTTGGAGTTATAGTCAAATGATTTATACCGACATCGATATTCTTTGAAGGAAATTCGTTTTTTGTATTATGAATGTCATTGGTGAAATTAAATTCATAATAATTTAACACTTATGCTCAAGTAATACCACTCTGCTATAAATAATTCTTTCGTTTTTCACTCATCACTTCCACGCTTTTAATTTTCAAGTTTTCCAAGACATTTTCAAGATCCTCGGGATTTCCATAAGACGTCGAATAAACTGGGGCGAAAAAATGTTGCCGAGTCGGAAACTTTGCGGAGATCAAGATAAAAGAAGATTCAGTGCAAAAGTGAAAGGGAGCAGGCCGACTAAAATAATGGGCTCATACAGAACAATGATAATGAAAAATTAGATAGTCGCCTTCATTTTTCTTGTAATAACATTCGAAAAGAAATGCGGAATGAAAGAATATCCAACGTCAAATATTGTGATCTCGAGGATCCAACGTTAGCAAAATATTCCCGAAAAATGTCCTGTAATTAATTGATTACTATTTGGTCTAAACTTCCAGACTTTAAATAAGTTCGCTTTTACTTTTCACAGATAATTTTTTAAGAACCATCTCCACTCGAAGAAGTTAAAAGGTCTGAGGTAAGTGCTGCAAATTCAATGAGCAAAATCCACAGGGTGCGGCGGACATGAAATCAAAAAGTGTATTTGAAGAGTGGAAGTAAATGTACGTTTGAAAACGAAAATGAATCACGTTCGGCACGACATAAAGAGACGAAATAATTAAAAATTTGCGAATTTTGTTGTACCGTGTTGTTTCAACATTGTTATAATATTTTACTCGCTAACATACGAGATGTTGTAATTTATAAAAAACTAGGATGAAAAGCATACTCGGAAAGTGCGACGGAGAAAGAGATTTCCGAGTGCGAATCAGTGTACACGGAATATATTCAAGTGAGCACGGGAAACCCGCTGGTAGACTTTGTTCGAGCTACTTTGCAGAGCTGCATTTGCCTGGCACTTTGTATCACTTCGTCCAACGGAGCTAGCGATACTCGCTGCGTATAGTTGTCAAGATCTTCCATAGAAAACCTTTTCTATCACCTCTTTCCCTGCATTTCCGTTCTCTCCTTTGTCTCGCTATATCCCTCTTTCTCCCTCACGTTTATTCGTGATAAATATACGTTTCAAGTATACGGGATGTGGTTTCTAAGGAACATTTAATTGGCCTTGCACCGCCGTATCCAGCGAATTAAACCCAACATTTCCATTGCGTAAACTCACGTTTGCTTAGTAAAGAAAAAAAAATCCACATCCTCATACTCAACGCGCGATCGACTATAATTTTTATTATTAATTCTAACGAACCCGACAAATTTCTATACTTTTAATCACAAAGTTGAGAAAACCCTGTAAAAAAGTCCACTATAATCTCGACGAATAATCCCAAAAGGGCTGTATATTAACAAATTTTTTACGAATGCTGCCAAGTACTCGAATCGCATTGCATCGAATTTTTTCCAACGAAATACCAGAGATTAGTGAATACTTGAATGTACACCGAAATTCGAAGCTATGTGAAGCTTAGCAATTCCCAGTCACTATTTAATTAGCTCCGTAAGAGGTACTTTAAGTACCGAAGCGAGCCAAACTTCGCACTTGGCACAAAACATTGTTAGTATAGAAACGGACTGTCTCGACCAGGCCATGCCAGGCTCCACGTCTATAATACATAATTCTCCCTTAATTTTTTTCTGTTCATTTCCATGCTTGTCCCTTAGGGTCCACTTATTCACTTGGCCAACAACGTGTACGTGGTTGGATTAACGCGAAGACTTTAATCAGTGACAACCACCAACTCTATCTCTCCCTCTCTCTCTACTTATCTGTATTCTGTTGCATATTCCAATTGCATTAAGTTTCGTATGCATATATATTAGTATATATGTTCATAAACGTTTTACAGCTTAATTGGATACTCTATTAGTTCGTGCTGGAGTAGAATCTATGTATCAAGCAGCAGGAATTTTGTGAATTTTATTAGAGTTTCAGAAGATCGTTGTTTTTGGTTTAAATCTTATTAGTAAGGATTAATTAAATAGAACCATGCACAATCAATTTCACTTACGCTTTTTTTTTTACTGCTAACTTTGCAAGCTTGCCACATACTCATATTTACTGAATTTAGAAATTTCTGTGAACCTAATGTGACATTTGTCGATTCTTTTGTTCCGATGGAAAACTTTCATTTGTTGCAACTATGACGATGTCTACGTGACATTTCTTATTGATTTAGTGATTAAAATGAAACGTCAAAAAGAAACAAACAAGCTAACATAATATTGATTAGGATTAGGATGGTATGGGCTAAAAAAAAAAATTGGATCAATACAATTTGAAATCCCAAGCAGCCTCATGATCTTAAATTATTGTGAGAAAAATCAATGTAGCCTTACTACCAAATTCAATCATTTTTTGTCCCATTTTTTCACCATTCACAGTACGTGGGGCCAGGAAAAGTCGATTCGAAAGTTTCTCTCATTCTATTCAGTTTACGCAGATTTGACCACTGTAAATCGATGAATTCGCAAACTTTTCACCCTCCTTGATTTCCACCGAGGTTTCGGAAGGAACGTGAAAAGCGGTTTATTTTGTGTAGGATTAAAAAAAAAAATAATAGAAAAAAAAAAAAACAGGTCGCTGGCAGAACGATTTTTTTCATTCTTTTCTGCCGAGTAAACAGGGTCACATATACACCCTAATACATACACATATATAGGTTGGTAAATACGTGGGAAGGGAGAGTTAACACTCTATACCTCTTGATACATGCTCGACTCGAAATATTTAATTGGACCTTTCGTAAACGGGGAACGAACGAAATGAACCGTCGACTCGATTTGCCAGCGCTTTTTTCCCCTCTGACATTTTAGTATTGCTGGCGGTACTTGTGCACACCTCGAAATAGGTCAACCGACGTGAGGGCCTCGTTGGACAAAGGGAAAGCTTTCTCTGTATTTTGAGGCATTGCTAAACTCACACATGACACGATTTCTGGCGCTGGTACAACCGAACTGGAATTTCTCTCTACATTCCGCGTTTGACTTGCGTTTACATATGCATACATATATTTGAACTTCGGAAACAATCGAAGAATGTGTACGTCCGCTTGAATTCAATAGAATTATCGAATCAACCTCGAAACGTTGACCAAACGATTGACAATTCTCATCAATGACAAATCTTCCCACCAATCCTTCGTCTCTTTTCATGTTCTTCGAGATTCTTAACTTCGGTCTTCGTATTGACTTTAGAAATATTCAATATTGTAGCACAAACGACATAACTTTCATCAAAATTCCATGGAGGATTCTCCGCGGAGGAAATTTTGAACAAAGTAACGATGAAAGTAATTCCACCAAATGTTGTTATACTTCGGGTATTCGCTTTATTTATTGTTCCTGTCTATACCCTTGCGGTTTTCTACGGGCCTATATCTCTTACTGTTTCTGTAAGACTCCCCAGAGAGTTGCCCCCAGTCACTCTTTCCTAATGCACTACGATGTCGTACTTGCTCGAGTGCCGATGGAGTCTGTGTAAAGCCCGGACATTGCAGGCAGCTGTATTTTTACTGAGTTAGTTCTAGTTAGTTAGTTACCACCTTCAGAGAGTCTGAAGATAACCGCGTCTTGATCATCGATTGCTACGCAAGTTGGTGCATGGCTAAGGGATCGTCCAACCAAGTTTTGATTTCGCCCAAGGCTGCTCAACTTTTGCTGGTCGCGGGGGCCACATGAACATCGACCGCGCAGCCATTGCTGTCGATTATCATGTTTGAGTATCCATCGCGAATAAAAAATATGGAAAAAATGTCTACGCAGATTTTCTATAAAATAGTTTAAATTCAAGGGGCATCTCATGATCGTCCCGGAAGAGTATTTTATAAACCTCCGGAAGCGTCAATGTAGAAAGTAGGAGAAAACAAGGTCGTGGGGCCATTAGAAAGATTTACAGAAACACTGGTTTCCAAGATGTTCAGCGGAATAGCAGTAGCAAAGGTTTACATGACGTAGCGGATATCGTAGAACTGACAGGGAGTTGAAGGAGAGTGAGAAAAGGAAAGAGTAATTGAGGGGCAAGTTTTACGACGTATAAAGTTACCAAGCACAAATGCACATTCAGTGCAGAGCGAGCGGCACGGTTTACGTTACGGGAGACATGTAAAATTCATTCTAGAGATTAATCTCCGACTGCAGACGCAATATAATGTAGGTGGAGTGTTTCTAGGGAAAAAGAGCTTGCGGGACGGCAGTAGTAAGGTATCGCGCGTCGCGGCAAACTGCCAGAACGCGAAAAGCGTGCTTGGCTCGGGGCTTGGGCAGCTGGAGAATGAAACTCGCCGTTTTCTCCAAAACTCACATTGCACTACTCGCAAAACTCTGGATCTTCCTGTTTCTCTGTCTTCGTTATATTCTCTCCATTTATTCCTGTTATTATCTGGCTACAGAAATCTTATATATCTGTAAAAGTCCACAGAAAAATATATGTATTTATAAAAGTGTGTACGTAGTACTCATGTGGGGCGTTTTGTTCTCGTTCACCAAGCCCCGTGACTTAGGAACGTGTAAAAAAAAAGAAATATTTTTATGAAAACACGCTTAAAAAAAAAAAAATTACTTCCATACATTCACGATGTGTTGGTTAATTGAAAAAATGGACCTTGGGATCAAAATTTAAAAGGAAATCCATGTATTTTTCTCTATAGAAAAATTCTAAATGGAAATGTTGAGTGATTACAAGAATGGTTGTGGTTATGACCTAAGAGATTTGGCAAGGAATGCTCCATAAATACTTGTCCATTTATATTTTCAGTATATTTGAGAATCGGGTCTCGCTCCACTGCCCTCGAATTTTTGGTTACGAATACTTCGGAGATCTAGGAGCAAACTTTTATGAAAACACGCCTCTTTCTATTCTTTTATTTTTCATAAATTTGTCTGAGTATAATACGGGTCAGCAATATCGAAGAATAAAACTCCTCCTCTCTTTCTTCTTTCATTCAAGAATTATATCTCTGGTTTTACTAAATTCTTTTCCTATTTTTCTTTTTCAACCGATTCGGCAGATTTTTACGATCGTCCAAAACAGACGTAATCGTTTGTGCCATCACCGCAGAATCGTGAAGCCTTTATAAACGTCGGAATTCATAGAATTCACGTAGACATGGAAGGGGGCATTGATCGCGTGGAAAGTAACATAAATCAGATTTTCCGTCCGAGTATCTATCACTGTCAAAATTATCTGGATTTAATAAAGCAATGAAGCTTAAATTTGACGTAAATATGAAGTTTACTGTTTCGCATATGCCCAAATGAAATCTTAACGTTTTTTCCAATGTTTTTTTTTACGTTGTATTTATATAAAAGAATTAGGAACTTGGTGGAAAAAAAGTCATAACTATTCATGACGCCCAACTATGAACAAAAGTAGAACATTTAAGCTCAACGGTTCATGTTATAAAATAAGTTCACAATTTTTGACAAGGTGTGAATGTCGACAACGGCAATGTCAACAAGTGTCAAAAGACAAAACCATGTTTTCTGTGTTTTGATTGTTGAAAAAGAAAAAATGTAGTGACTCTGATGGAAATTTAAACTAAACCAGGGAAAAAGACGAAGTTCGCTGAGTTTCTCGGTGATAATCCGCTGATTGTTAGAGCGAACTCTTCAGACTTTTTTGTATTCCGTTAAAAGTTCTGAAACTCGGTTTGATAATCTTACAGTAAAATCGGATATATTTTTACTTCATTCCAACAGAAGATCTGGTAATCGCAAAATATTAGATCTTGCGAAAGAAATCCCTAAAATAAGATGGTCGATGTTTGCGAATGCGTCGCTTACGAGTCTAACCAGAACATGTTCCACTTTTTTCTTTAAATTTTCAATCTTCTAGTACTAATGCATAATTTTTCATTAAAAATAAGTAATCGGGACTTCCAAGGTCGTAACTTCCGTCATTCGCAACAACTCTTCAAAGCCATTATGTGGGTATTTAAGAATTAATGCTTCCTGATTCATTGTACCAGTTTTTTTATCGTTGTCTGGATGCTGTTACAGTTTCGAAAACTCTCCGCACCGGATAGTTCTTTTTAAGGACGAGGGATATAAGAATCGAAAGGAACGATGAAGAAGGGGCTTTTACAAAGTTCATCGAAGCCCAAGCCCTGCGAACAAGCTCACAGACGTAACAGAAGCTCATATCTAGTGGACAGTTTCGATACTCGTGCAGGTTCACTAGCTAAGAATCTCGTGGCGAGTGTCGGGAGCGCACTCGACATTACCTTCAGTTGTGGAAACGGGAGAGCTTTTCTTCCCGTGGAAATCGACTCTGATGGACTTTCGTCGTGTTTCAAACTCCCAAAGCTCGACCTACCGTGAAACCGGAGGTGGCTCTCGCGGGATTCACTTGCACGGCTGAAAACTTTGTTTCGTGGAACTCGTTGTTACTACTTCCTAGTACAGTTGCAACTTGTTCTGAAGAAACTCAAATTATTTAGGCAACCGGGACGAAAAGGCTTCACTTATTCAGGGGTGGCTGCCATCCGTTATCTCCAGATAAAAATCAACAAGCCTTAGAGTGTTTTCAAGAAAAGCATGTCACAGGTTAAATATTAAAACGAACATTTGGTGGATGTTCGTTTAATCATTTCGAAATTATTCCAGAGGGAAGCGATTGCAATGAAATTTGAAGCTTTACTTAGCGTTATTTATTTTCTAAATAAATTTGGTTTTTTATTTAAAATGAACTATTCGAAGTCGTTAATGATTGATGGAATATTTGAAAAAGCTCAAAGGCACTAGTGAATATTCGGAAAATCTTTTCCATCGTAAGGTGAAGTAAATCTCGTGAGCATCGTGACTCAGCCATCCTCGATATTTGCGCAGATGAGAACGTCGGAAGTCGTTAATTGCTATAGGTTGGAAGGTTTCGAAACCGGTATAGATAACGAGCATTTGAGAGGAAAGATAGACGAGTGATTCAAAGGAGAAGATGAAGTTGAGAACGTTGTAGAAGCCAATCCAATGGAATTCTCTGTTGGATTGACATACGTCAATAGCTCAAGGTGCAACCGAACTGATTGGAATAGTCGGGTAGGAATAACATCTGAACGAATTAACGGTTGAATTGAGCTAAGCGCGAGTCTATAGCGCATAAGTTTCGGAAAAAAGATTATTTCAATTATGAAACTAAAAGTAAAATTACCATTTGACATATCACTCCGTTGAACTAGAATACCAAGTGTGTGTTACTTTAACATCCCGGAGATTGTAGAGCTCAAAAACTTGTAACCACGCACGTATAATTCCGTCGTCGTATTCTCTTCAAATAGAGCTCCATTAATGCTTAGACCCCATTTTCGCAAGCTTTCAGAGTTATTCCTTCGAGTCCGGTTATCCGCATAACGAGTTTTACGTAGTTATTCAAAATGATGAAGCATCCGGACGATATGAATCAAGTTTCAAGCACATCACTTACACCTCTCATCAACCCCATTTACGTTCTGAAAATCTAGGCAAACGCTACTTATATTTAGATTACATATTATGGTGTCCATCACTGCATGAAATTGTCTGAAGGTTGAATAGATAATGATAACAAACAATTTTTTTTTAAATAATGATAATAACAAGAATAGTAGATTAAAAAATAATAATTATTTGTATCTCTATCGTTGTGTATCTATTTTTTTTCCTCATTTTCTAACAGAAACGATTCTGTTGTACAATTATTTCGAACCATATTTAACTCTTCAATTTTATTCCGATCAATCGATTGCAATTAGTCAATAACTGATGACAATGTATTTATTTATAGTTTAAATAAATCTGTTTTTAATGTCGACACTTCTATTGTCAAATGAATCTTCGTTTATGATCAATTGAAATGAATTATTTAGAGCTTCACAGCTCAATCGTTGAACAATGTTGAATTTTGAAGTTTGGATGATGTTTACTTCGTTGGAAGAATCACTGACAATTCAGAAAGTAAAAATTGAATTATTGGAATCAATTATTGTTCGTAATGGGATGTTTCTGATCTTGCAATATGCCTGGAACAATATCTGAACATCCTGGAGGTACGATTGCCTGTTACTCTCTTTTCCTATCTGTACGTGTCGAATTATCAGTAAAATTGCGCATGTATGTGTGAAGCGAAGATCCATTTGGAGTAGAGGAAGAGCGTGAGCCGCTTCCAAGGTAATTGGAGTCAACTTTGACGGGTCGCAATTAGGGAAACTGTGCGATAAACTATGAAGGGTAGAGCCAGATAGACCGTTGTGCTGACCCAATTAAAATGTAGCCGTTGCTCTGGGCTTCTCGAATGGGGCGAGAAAAGCGGTTTCCTTCGGACTGAAAACGCCGGAATTCCGTGCGATGTACGTGTTATATCTCAGCTTATAAACAGCCCTAACTCAACCACCCTAAAGTTAACATAAACATCCACCTAAAACGTTTAAACCTCCGAAATTGCTTAAAAACTCAGAATCTAACTTAATCGTGAGCAATCTAGAAAAAAACAAAAACAAAAATGCGACCTGGTGAATTCGGATGCTTGAGTCATTTCGATATGGCGGTACAAAGAACCATCAGCTGGTGAAAATATGAATATCCTTTGTTGAACGAGCTTTTTTTTTGCCTCCAACTCAGTGTAACTCGTGTGACTAATGGATTTGCCTCGCATATCGTTGAATAAAGTGACATCCGGCTCTGAACACATCATCATCCTTTTTGCAGTCAAGTATCAAGCTCGACATGTTAACTAGTTAACTAATATATCGTCAGCCTGTTCCTAGAAGAGAGCGTAATTAAACGGCAGTTTTTTGGAATTTTTCTATTCCTTTAACGTTGTGTTAATTTGCAACTGCGGTCACGATAAAACAGAGTGTTTGGTGAATGATTCCATGAACGCTCAGAGATTATTGTGTCAAAAATGAGCTTTCCAAGCCATTGGACGAAAAGTTCAAAAGGCTCGGCGAGTGGGAGCGAAGGGAATGGCGGGGATCCCTCGTGAGTTATATGAAAAACAGGAAACAGCGCAGCAGGAACTCTACGTTGGAGTGGTGACCTTCAAACGTCTTTGCCATTAAGTTATTGTCGCGTCGAATTTCATGAAAATTTGGCAAAGGTGTGCTTAACGGCTTTGATTCATAGTCCCTCGAAGCAGCAACAATAAATGGCAAGAATATTGAATCCACGCTCGACTAGTGCGGGGTATTCAGGCGCTTTAATCGATTGGAAGCATACCATAACAGTACAATGAATCAACATTCGATATATCATTATGGAAGAGGGAACCACGTACGAAATGCCGGTCGCATGCCTTCTCAATATCACAGGGGAGCCTAAAACTCATTTACTCAAGACGAACTACATCCGATACCCGAATAAATTGGACGAGATGGTCTTAATTCGTTCTCGTGCTACATACCAAAGTGGGAAAACCGCTCGGAACTAAAGAAAATTATTTGTTGTTCGCTGGTTCGGTCGAAACACAAGTTCCAAATAATCCTACGAAAAAGAATTTCTACATTTTTCAGTTGACCCCAGCAAATTTAATCCTTGATAAATAATTATGTTTTTCACACATCAATACGCTCCAGATTTTGAGTTCAGAATACTTTTATCAAGTCTCCTGGGTTTGCAATAAATCCGAAAAAAATCAGTCTTACTTTTCAACGTGGATCTATACCAAAGTGTCTAATATATTCTCTAGAATTTTTAGGAAAATCGAACGAGCGTCAATCTTCTCTATTCGACTTGGTATTTCGAATCGGAATTTTCACTGTTTCTTTCAATCCCTTGGACCTTGGTGAGAGATCGAATGTATATAACAAATGATTTCTCGGGCGTAATCATGTTTTATTATTTTTAGAGGCCTTAATAATAATAACAACAACAATAATAATAATAGTGGTGATACCAATAACAATAATCATCATCATAGTAATAACAACAACAATTTTGATAAAAATAAATAAATAAAAGTAGTCACCATAATGGATTGAGCGAAGAAGGGCTCGAATTCATGAGAAGGAGCATAGAAAACATCATGCAGAATACAAAGAGCCTGAGCTATAGTACATTCCCACTATACATAAGAATATATAGTCGTTGTATGTGCCAGACATATGCCCATAAAGATGGCCAACTGCTGAAAATACAGGAACGTTGAGTCTCTACGAAGACATGGTAGAAATGTTCCGTGGTTCCGAATCGAACATAAATAAGAATTTATACAGATATACAAATGTGCAGAAGTCATAGAAATTTTTCAGGTTATCGTCGTCATGGGTGTGCACAGTGTACTTTAAATAAAGTTCACTTTAACAAAGCGTTAAATTTTTAGTTCCATCGAATGCCGACCGAATTTCAATTGACAAAACAATATTTGGCAATCATATTAAGAAACTAGAAAAAAATAAATAGAAAATATTTATAACAGTTGTAGCAATATAATGAAAAATCAAACATACTTAAAAACTTGGATTGAATTTAAATAAAAATTGTGAGGAGACAAATGAATGGCTACCACTTTTTTTTCGTAAGAGTTTCACAAAACGCATGAATGTGAAAAGTATTTTTATTTTGTTTCGTATAATAAATAATACGTGAGTTTAATAAAAATCGAAAATATAATTAACTACGAACAAGCTTAGGTGAGGATGTAATTTTCTTTTAAACTTTGAGATGTAACGCGCGCGTCAAAGGCCAGGCACGAGGATGACAAAAAGGTATGACGAAAGAATGAAGTATAATTAGCATCCTTTCATGGATGCAATATATTACGTAGGCGTCTGGACGCAGCTGGCATATAAAAAAGAGGCGTCATGCTACGTCAGCCATATTTTTTGCGCTCACTTGTTTTATTATCATTATTATGCATAAATATATAGAAACGAAGAGGTCAGCGACGTGTGTACAAGAATGTGGACATGCCACCCATCATGGGTCAAGAATATCCCCAGTATAACGACGCGGATCGTAAACGCGGTAGTATTCTGTACCTACATGTACGTATATATACACCATGATTGACGTTACAGTGGCACATTGTTCTATTTTCTACCAGTCTGGTCTGCTCATCTCGTAATAGCAAAGAAGCCAGCAAGCCAGTACGTTCGAATGAAAGCCTCGCATCGATTATGCACAAGAAAACAATGAAATAATGCGTTCGATAAACAACAAAAAATATTCAATTTTTGCCCTAGGTATGTGTAAAAACGTATAATAAAAGGAAGAGATAACTAAGAAAATGTGCGCCTTGTATGATACTCCTAAAAAATCTTGAATTCGTTGTTACGGAATCCTTGATCGATTTTCAGCTGCATAGGCGTGTACCTAACCGTTTGAAGCATTTGTTAGCAATGACATGGTTTAACCACTACCACATCGAACATTATTACAAGCCATAATTCAGGCAAGTGGTCGTCCATGCGTCCTCGCATATTTCGGATTCTCAGACATGACTCGATCGGAGCGCAAAGCGTAAATCGACGCAATTCTAACGTGGCTCTCACCATTCTCGCGGCCTGCCCATCCTTTCCGTTCCATAAACTTCCAGCAGCAATATTCACCTATTGTTCATAAATCACTACGTTTGCATTACTAAAAAGCCCAGTATCTACTGTTTTTACTGTTGGTAGTGGTGACCTGAGGCTATTCTACACCTATTGGGCATCCCGAATCAACGGAGTGGAGAATCGAGTTTGCATGCCAGGAGAATCACTACAACTCGAGCGTCGATTATTATCGAACTTCCCCTTCGAGACCGCAAATAATCGGATGCCTGATGATACGAGTTATCAGACACCGGGCCAATGATGTACCGAGCGTTCGATATGCAACAACGAGTCGATGGACTAGCATTGGAAAACTTTTCGCGCATGTGCGCCATATCTCAGAGAATTATTCTTCAGTTTCGACAAATGCGGTAGAGTCCGTTGTGCTATTTACAACTCCATTGTCATTATATTTTTTCTGCTGAGCTCTATTTCTTGTTTAACGTAACGAGGTTGAGCTATTCTCATTCAGTGTCTATGTTTGTTGCGGATATTGACCTTCCAATTTCACCCGTACCGGAATAAAGTATTTGAATTTTCGCAAACTTCCAGTATTTCGTTGCACTTGGTGCTTTTATGGGCACTATGATAAGCACAACAGTTTCCAACGGCTTAAATCTTGTTTATTAGATGACAGGGGTCGACATACAAAAAGGGATAGAATGGAAGACGGTGTAGGTGAGTAGCGTCAGGATCAATAAGCCGCACAAGATTGCATATTTCATTCGACAAAGTAGTATAAACCCGATGGGCCAACGAAACTTCAATCATTATTTCTAAATCATCTTTGAGAAACAAAAGAAAAAAAAGATGAAGAAATAATTAGATTATTATTTTGCCATGCGGACATCAATGCAGTTTATTGTTTATAGGGTTGTTGGGAGTTTGGGTGAATGGTCATGACATCAAAGACACCATATTCCACGAGGCCGACAACGTGTGCGTTGTAAAAGAAAAAGATATCTGGCTTTTTGAAAGAAAGCGTGATATACAGTGATAACTGTAGTGAAAGGAACGATTACGCCGATATAAGCAACTATTTCTTCCTGTTCGAATGTATCCATTCTCTACTCTTTCGTAGCGCCGTTGTTTTATCTTTTTTTTCCATCATCCGGAATCTCTCATCCCTTGGTTGAATATAGCCGAAGGTGATATAATACGCTCTCGTGTCCCTGAAACGCGATATCGCCCGGAGCTGTTTCGTATGAGAGCTCCGAGGACAAGCCATTGTACGAGAAGTACGGCTACGATACTTCGCTACAGTGGCTTGGCGTGGGTGAAAAAATCTGGCAGAGGTATTGCCGTGGCAACACGGTGGTGGTGATGTCGGAGTGCTGGAGAGTTGTTCGATGACACCAGCACCGGTCTCAAGATTGAGGATGCCTCGGTTAGTGTTTCCCTTGCTCCATCTCACTCGGTCGGTTGTCCGTTGTAAGGTTGAAAATTTCACGAAATATAAAGCTATCCATACGAGGATTGATACTACCAAAATCTGAGAAGATTGTGCGAATGGAAAAGAGAGGAGAGGCCACTCTGTGAATCCAGGTTTTAAAGGGACAGCTGAAGGGGAAGGTTGAGTTGAGCCATAGGCCACATACCAAGTGACATTCTGCTGTACTGTAGTATATGTGAACTGTAGAGACAGCGATGTAAAAGGAGTCTAGATCGTATGGGGCAGGGTATAGTGAATGGGAGTCCTTTGCCTCCCGGCGAGGAGTCCTGCTCTGTATAAAAATCCAATCTTATCTCAACTTGCAGAATACAAGGGATAAAGGAAGACAGAATGTGGCGTTGCAGGGGTAAGAATAAAACCAGCAAGCCCTATCAACGTAGGTAAAGCTGAGCGAGAGATGTCCAGGCTGAAAAAAAAAATCTGGGCAAAGGAGGGTACCCAAAAGAATGAAAAGCTGGAATGCTGCACGAGATGGAGTTCGAGGTATAGAAAGGTTTCATGGTAGAAGAGAAAAACACTTAGTGGAAAACGTGCAGATTGGTAAGACTTTGGCAAATGTCACCAGTAATTTCGCTAGCCTCATTCGCTGGATGCATAACAATTTTCAGAACAGTCTGGAGAACAACGCCGG